>WYDI02014406.1:0-69647 GCA_009867235.2 Psittacus erithacus
CTGAAAGTTAGAAACACAGTGCTGCACCAGCCACTAAGAAGCAGAAAAAATGACTGCTACTGCTGAACCCATGACAAAGAGTTAAAAATAATTTGAAAAAATGTACAATAATTTGAATAAGGTATTTATTTAAATACATAAGTGAAAACAGTAAGTTATTCACAGTAAGACCATAGACATGAAAAAAAGCTAATGCAGTAAGAAACACAGTTTGTAAAATGTGAGATCTTCTACTTTATTTCTAATCCTATTACTATTAAGATTATTTATGTATTTTCAAAAATATTCTTGCCAATCCACCTGCAGGAGAAACAGGGATGCCTGGGGATCTGTTCTTTGCACTTCCTTGATTTTACTCTGCTAAGCAGTGGGGTTTTGACACACCATCCACCACAGAAATTATGTCTTAGCTATGCACAGATTCTGGCGGTAAGCAAATAAATAGAATTCGTACAAAGCACTGTGGTGCCATTACATTAATATCAATGTCTACTTGTATTCATATTAGCACAGCTCAACAGTATCACTATTGTGCTAATCCATTACAGGTATGACCTTTGAACTGCTAAACATCCAAGGCACAGGGAGTGACAGGAATACCCTGACATCCTTAACATGCTTACAAAGGCTTACGGCACTGAAAGGGCATGAAGTTCTCTTCATCCCAGTAGGGCCAAAATCATTCACGCACAGTTGCCCAGGTGATTAAAAGAAATTACTATTGGACATCAACTGTTACACATGTACTATGCTATTCCAACATCAAAAGCACATATTTAGTAAATATTAAAATAGTAAAACAGTTGTCAACACTTCAACTACACTACAAGAAAATCTAACAATCATTCCTTTTTAAATGAAATCAATTGAACAAATCTGAATTACTAAGAAAGGGCTGGTTTTGCAGGTTTGGAAAAGGAGACAAAGTTTGAAGGTCCATTTTTTCATTTGTTTTATAATGGAAATGTGGTTTTGAAAATGGAAAAAAATGGAAAAAAAATCAGAGTGTTTATCCAAAAAAGAAAAGAAGAAACAAAGAACACTATTATCAACATACTTGGGAACAGTATTCTAACATTTTTCATTGCTTCAAGTTACAAAGAAACTCAACACGAATCAAAACAACCAAACCAAAATAACCCAATGCACCATAATAAATGAAGAGACAAGATGACACTGATCATACAGTTTGCCACAGATAGCAAATTGCTGGCAAAAAGCAATGCTATAATGCACTCATACTTAAGTTCAGCTAAAAAGGACCAGGAGGTTACAGTGAACACGAAAGTGAGTATAAGCCAAGACTGTGCTGTCACAGCAGAAAGCTGCACACAGGCCTGTTACAAGGAGTGCAGATATCACAGGAGGACCTTATTACGACCCTTTTACTTGGCACTGCTGAGGCTGCATCTGGAATATCACATCCAGTTTTGGGATCCCAGTTCAAAACAGACATGGAGGAATTCAGGAAGACCCAGCAGAGAGCAACCAAGATGTTCAGGGTCTACAGCAAGTGACCTGTGGAAAGAGATGGAGGGTGTCGGGCTTGCTCAGTCTTGCAGAAAAGATGCTAACGGTGATCTAATAGCAGCCTGCAGCCACTTGGAGGGAAGTTGTAAAAATGATAAAGCCAAACTCTTCCTGACAGTGACAGATGGCATAATAAGGGACAATGACCTCAAACTATGGCTTGGAAGCTTCAGGCTGGCCACACTCCCAGATGGGTAATACAGCCCGGACAAGGTTACCCAAGGTGGAACCTCCAGGACCTGGCTAGACAAATTCATAGCTGACATGGTCTAGTGCTGGGATACCTGTGCTTTGAGTGGGACCTTGGATTGGATGACCTCCAGAAGTTTCTTCCAGCTAATGTTTCTATAATTCTATGCCTTCTGTGCCATTGTACCAAACCACTTTCTTTTTTTCTCGTGGTTTTCTGGGTTTGTCTTTTTTTTGTCTTTGAAATTAAAGATTGTTCCCTTGTTTCCTTCAGTGTTTTACACCTATTTAGTTATCAAAGAGGATTTGACACAAAGAGGTAACTTGTGACACACAAGTGAAAACTTGGAACTGATGAGAAAATGACATATTTTTCACATAATTTGTCTTAGTATATATTAACCAACGAACTCAACTACTGCATATTAGCCACAAGTTTCATGAACTTTGTTCAGAGTGCTTAAGGAGCAGCTTTAAAAATGAAGACAAGCATTTAAGTTTAATGCAATAGAGGCACAGGAGCCAGTGGAGTGATTCACGGACATGGCGTGACACTGCCAAATAGATAGTCTGGACAGATAATTGTATCATCCTTACTTTACATGGATATCATAAGGGCAGAACTGCACCTGTCAAGCCAAGAGAAAGTGATTTTGCCGTGATCAGAATGCAAGACAGTGATGATGCAAATACAGGACTTACATCTGTGGATGAAAGGGAGAGACAGGTCTCTGGGAGACCACTTAGAGAGGTGACCTGAAAGACCTGTCATGGTCTGGCAATGAGTTACTATAGAGAAGACTGAGTCAAAGATGCCACTCAGGACATTAGACGACATGCTAGCTTCTAGAGATAAAGCTTTCCATATACACTCAGAAAAGAGGTGTTGGAAAGCATCTGAATGAGAAAAGAACAAAATCAACTCAAATTTCACTTAGAGACAACTGGGCAAGAAGAGATGACAGCAAATAGGTCCTAGATAGGAGAAAGAAGTCTGGAGCAGATCTGTGAGTCATCAGCACAGAGATGATGACTGAGTCTGCATGCAAGAGGATCATCCACTCATGTGGCAGCAGCAGAAAGAAAAGTCTTGAAAAACAGATACTTTACGCACCTTCACACAAAACTGAATTAGGGAGGAAGAGACAGGAATCAGCATAAAAACAGATGACTCTGAAGCCAGTTAATCTAAAGGAGGTAACAATTACAATGACACTTCTTGTACTGTCTGAAGTGTCCTGAAAAGGTTAGTGGGAAAAGTAGAAAGCTGGAGATCAGACTTGACTAAAAAGATTAATCAATTTTAATTTAAATAAATTAATTAATCAATCTGAATCCTAGCATTATAATTGTAAGAATTAGAACCCAAGAAATGCTATTTTTAATTTTTTTTTCCTGGTTGTCTTTTTCTGTCCCATTGCTTGTTTCTGGCAGCTTTCTGACTGCCCTTCTACATAGTCTACATTTAAACTATGGGTATCCAAAAATGGAACTTGGCACTTTTAGCATCAGGATCCTGGGCTTGGACTTCAAGTTGGCACGATGTGAAACAGAGATGCAACAAAACCAGCAGTACAGAACAGACGGGTGTATTTGGTTGTTTGCTTGTTTTTTTTTTTTTATCTTGTGATACCTGACAGCATAACCAGATCTTTGAAGAAATTCAGATACAAAATGTTGACTAATGCAAGAAAAAACGAGCTTTCTTACAACGGTCTCCCTTCAACTAAGGCCAGCTGGGAACACCAAATACTTTTAATTTCTCTGTTACTGTGTTGTATTTTCTGTCTTTGGTAATCATGATATTCAAGCCCCCTGAGAAACACAAAAATATACAATATATGTGGGAATATGTTAAAAACTATAATTGAAACTAACTTGCTAACGAGACTGTAACATTATCCTGGATTAATGAGCCTGGATGTAATAGGCGTGGTTTTGATCATATTTACACCTGTAAAATAAAAAGTGACAGTACTTAAGAGAAAGCCTTTATACCACTATTACCACTTGCCAACAGATATTTCTATCATTATAGTACTCAAAAGTGGGTGTTTTCTGGCTTGTTTCTGAACTTTCAGCTGTAGCTATTACTTGTATGTGTGTGTCAAGGATCACAGAATCAACTAGGTCAGAAAACACCTTTAAGATCATCAAGACCAATTGTTACCCCAGGACTGCCAAGTTCACCACTAAACCATGTCACTAAGTGCGTTACCTACATGTTTTCTGAACACTTCCAGGGATGGTGATTCCATCATTCCCCTGGGAAGCCTGTTAAATGATCCTGTGTATAAGAAAAAATATTTGCTTCACATACAAGAAGTGTCTTGCAAATGGCCTCTTCATCAGAAGCTAAACTAAAACTCAGCTAAAAAAGTGCATACAGTAAAGCAAACATTAGAAATAAAGTAATTATTATATCTGAACAGATGACACTGACAAGGTATATAAAAATGCCATTAATAATCCCCTGGTTTATAAAGTCATTTTTCTCCTCTACAGCAGAGAATTTCTCATGCCCAACACTGTCTAGAGATACTTAAGGCAACAATGGCAAATGCAAAGTAAAATGTATTTATTGCCAGCCTAAAAGTTAAATCACCACTGTTTTCAAATAATTGCATGAATAGCTAGGAACATACAACATTTCCTCTTGTTAGATAAATGGATACATTTCACTGAGTGGAAGATTAATGTGCATTTGAAATAGAATTGCAGGTACAAACAGAAATTAAAGTGGTCTATTAAGATACAAGACTCTAAACACAATATTCTTAATCTCATCTCAGAGACTGAATAATTGCTGGACCTTTGCATTTCTCTTAATAAATCTATTAACACATAATTAAAACTATTCATCCTTCTTCAAGTCAAATATTTCTTGGATTACATATGAGCAACTCATTTGCAATTTCTTTTGAAGAAAACCATTGTGCAAGGAGAGAGTAATATTCCTTTCAGTTTTACCAGATATTTTACTTGCAAACTATCTTATTCTAAATATAAAGTGCAGATCATGGATATCAACTTTTCTTAGTAATTAATGAAATACATTGTCATTTTGGTTATGTATCTTACATGTTACTAATAAAAAGATGGTAATATCTGTGATTTGCACTTGATAAAAGAGGCGTACAATCTGCACTTTTATTTACTGCGATATATCACTGCACCTCCTCTACATGAAGAACAGCATTTCTCTTACTGTCTTACTGACAGGTTCACTATAATTAAATTCACATTGCATTTTTTTCATTCTCTTTGTTGATGCCAGAAATAGCATGAGCTGATACTAATGAAACCCTCCCTGCTTGCAAGCAGGACCAGATGCAAGTTTTTCTTGAATTCCTTGATTTCTTTTTTTGTTGTTGTTGTGAGGTGAAAGAGGTGCAGTGGGTTGCTCCCTTTTTCCAAGTGACCAGCAGCACTCACCTGTACCAACAACATCACTAGGAGCACTGAACTCTAACTAAATGAAAAAAAAGTAGTCTTTTAGAAAGGACAAGAGGTTCAAGAAGAAAAATGTTTCAGTCTTGTGGGCTGCATCTGCAAGAGCTGGAGATGGCAGATATGGCCTGAAGAGCATGCAGTGGGATACAGTCTGTGCTAGCAAACAAAACAGACCTTGGATTCTTATTTGCATGTGGGGCAAACCAGCAAAGAAGGAGAGGACTGCCTTACGGCATCCCTAATACACACACGGGGCATCACTAACAACTAACCACGGCACGATTAATCCTACGCTCAGTGTCTGAGGACACGGACCATAGCGCTGACATCAGACATTGGTGCTCCAACTCTTTGAGTTTAGTAATGTACATGCAAGCTGAAATTGCAGTGCTGAGTGTCTGCTTCATTTTTCACATCAGTTATTTAGTACAGGATTACTCTGCCAGATGCCATCAGCTGCACACATTAGCTGGACTTAAAGCTATTCTCACCATTGTGCATACCCAGCTCACTGCACAGTGAAGAGATGGGGCTTTCTTGAAGTGATGGAGGAAAAGGTCTGTTCTCTTCCCTGAAGCTTTTTTTTCCTGTAATCTACTTAACCACAAAGTTCTGCTTTAGGCTACTAGATGCATAAACCACACTACCATACACACATTTCTAGCTTTATATGACAAAACAAAAGAAAGTTCAATATTTCAAAGTTCAACAAAGCACAAAAGAGAAAGCTGTGAGAAGGTACTGATAAAATTGTGGAGGATCTACCTTCTAGCTGAGATGTATGTCCATACTAAACCTGATCCTAGGACTTCAGTTCATTTAAAGCAAAAGTAACAAAACTGTACATCCGCTGCAGTAGTTTGTTGCTCAGTGTGAGCTGCAAAATAAAATCCATGAAAATGGATAAATCAGAAAGAATTTAGTCCCCCTGAGTTTTGGGTTACTGAGAAACTCCTGTTTGCAGAACCTTAGTCAAGAATCTAAGCTAGCTTTGGTGCATCCTCAAAAGCTGCAGTCTTAGTGAGTGACTAAAATATGCACATATCCTTACAGCAAGATGTGGTGGTCTTTACAAAACAATAATATTTCTTCTGTTACTTATCTGCATGATTCTGCTACTTGTCATGTAAAATTAATTTCAATATAATAGGATTAAAAACAAAAATTCTAAAAAAGGAGTGCAGATACACAGCATAAATTGAGAGAGAATGTAATTACAGCTTTCTCCTCAAGACTGATGGAGTCCAGACTTCAAAATCTAGTTCATAAACAAATTTCCTTGAAAAATTCAGCTTTAAAAACAAGAAGTGATTCAGATTCATGGTCTGTTTACTGCTTTATTGCACATTTATTTATTTTGTTTATTAACTGGAAGGGATTTTGAATTGTAGAATTGCCACTCAAAATACCCAAATTTGTGAAAACACTGTAAAACATCTTACTATACAACGCAAGCAATACGTTCATTGCTTTAGTGCAGCAACTGATGATTTAAACTCAGCTAAACATACGAAGAGAGAAGACCAAAATGAATGATACCTGCCTTTAAGCACAAAGATTAATTATTCAAGGCGCAATAAATCACTCGAAAAGCAGAAAATACCAGTTGCCTCAAGAAGATACAGCTTCTGTGCTGCACACCTCCTCCCAAAAGGCAGATCAATGCAATGAGCAACGCTCCTAAGAGCAGTTATATATTGTAGAAGCAGTAAGGACAGCAAATATCTTCAGTAAGATACATTACTACAAGTACAAAGCTATTTATGTGAGGCATTTGTGAAGTTAAAGTATTAAGCACAGTACACCTAATTATTTACAGTTACTTATTTTTTTCACTCTGTATAAAGCAGGGGTCAGAATGGGTGGCAAAATCCTCCTCCTGCCAGCTGTTCCATCCTCATCTTTGGAGAGTCAGAAGCACAGAGACTAAATATGGATGTTGCATAGCCACAGCAGTTGCTCCTGTCAGGTCTTCTTTCTCCTGTCATCTTCTTCCCAAAGTACTACTGCTATTCTCTGAGGTCACTGGCCATTATGCCTCTAACAGGATACTTAAATACATATATGTGTGTATATATATATATCTAATATATGCATATATATATATAAAAGGAGGCAAAGTTGTCTTCCAAGAACCTCTGCAGAATGCCTCAGAAAGGGCTGATGTGGGGTACAAATGCTGCAGCTTGGCATGGATGCTCAGTGCCATTAACCTTCTGAGGATAAATTGAGCTACTTTCTCATGCGCACTACTAGAGCAGAACAAATAGAGATGCATCTGCTCTCCAGTTCAGGTGACTGAAAAGAGTTTTTTATGACAGAAAAAAGATTTTGTCTTTAGACACAGAAAGGGCAATTCCACATAACTGACCAGAAAGGGGACAACTGCCAGAAGATTCAAGCTAAAGTAAAAGCAGTTTGCTTACAGTCCTCAGGCTTTTTGTCAAACTGAGAGATACTGCACTTCTAAACATTTAATATAATTTATTATTTATTTAATAGTATTTAATTATATTATAAGCACAGCAAATTAGCAAAAGCTAGTAACATTTCAAAGCAGAATTATTATTTTCAAAACAGAAAGAAAGCTTTAATTTGCATAATGCAACTTTAGCTGTGGCAATATCTTTGCAAAGTCTTTGCATCACTTGCAAAATTCCCCCAAGCTCAGTTTACCAATGGCTTATTTTTCTCATGTGTCCTTACAATTTTTCCAATCTGCATTAGGTGGAATGCAACTTATTTTTCCAATTCTAATTATTTTTCATTCTGGAAAAACAATGCTGCCTGCTGAGCTTAAATCACTGAACTTTTTAAAATACGGACATTCTTAACAGACATGCATTTTTTTATTTTATGTACCTTTGCCATGAGAAAGTGCTCACAATCTATTCTGATGTAGCAGATTTTGAAGTGGCAGAAATGGAAGTGTGCATCTAAGGGTTAAGTCTAGCTGAAGTGTCACAAAACAGTGGCTCATCTGCTGCTTTCCAAGGTCCTGCTTTTGATCAGCACAGTCACTATCAGCTGGTTCCTGGTTTTGCAAGTAACTAGGGAACAAGGAGATATTGAGTAAAGAAAACAAATGTTGGGGGCCTAGCCAAACTGCAGCTGTCAGAAGCACCACAGGGATGCAGCTGAGTGAGAAGGAAGAGGTGTTCCCAGTCTCTGGGGCAGCTCTCCTGGACAGCCTTCTGGAAAGCCAAGATTGTTTTACACAGCTCAGGCCTGGCCTTTTTCTTTCATTGGATTTACAGCAGCGTAACTTCACCGATGCTGTGCTTGATGGTACAATGCTACTTCTGCTGCAGACCATGCAACTCCTCAGGTCCTGACAAAGCTGCCATGCTCTCTGGTCGACAGGAAGAGGCGCTGGGATGGGCTCACTCAGCCAGGAGAGTGACAGGCTGAGTGACCCTGTGCAACCACAAAAGGGCTCTGACCATGACTTGAAATCACCTAGTTGAGAACATACTAAGATAGAGAATTACCACCCTTCCTTTTGTGACGGAAGAGAGATGTAGGGAAGACAGAAGAGAACAACATCAGGTGAAGACTATAATCATGAGAGTTGATAGGGAGAATAAGGCTCTCACTAGAAGTGAACACGGGATTGATACTAACCTCACAAAGGTTGGTACCCAAAGAATGGATAAAAACTGCTGTAAAATTGGAAGGTGATAATATTCAGGTACAAGAAACCCACCAGTGGCTTGTACAACATATGTTTCAGCTGTAATATTGAACAGAACAGAAAGTAAGGAAAACTGTATTTGATATTGGTCCTCTCCAGCCTTACTGGTTTAACAGTAATGACTTGCCATAGACAGAACAGGGAGCAAAAGAAACGAACAAAAATTGCTACTATTACATATAATTACTATTAAAATTATATTAAATTTAAAATTGCTTACCACTGAACAAATACCTGCCTATCTAAACATATCTATCCCATTCCCATTTACATTTTTAAAATGTCTCCCCGATTTGAAATATTTTCTCTTGAAGAAACATAATTAATATTTTATTTATTTTCTACAGTAATCATAATGTTCAAAATAGTAACACTACGCAGTCGTTTGTCCAAAACAAAGTTAGCATTTATGACTTTAGGATAATGTATTTAATGTTATATTGAGCAGTTCTAATTTAATTAAGTTTCAGATGAAGCCA
This sequence comes from Psittacus erithacus, assembly GCA_009867235.2. Classification (NCBI taxonomy): domain Eukaryota; kingdom Metazoa; phylum Chordata; class Aves; order Psittaciformes; family Psittacidae; genus Psittacus; species Psittacus erithacus. The sequence goes on from WYDI02014406.1 coordinate 9,346, forward strand.
CTAAATATACCATTCAAACTGTAAACTGAGCTGCTAAATTAGCTGTGATGGATGTTTTTAAGTAAAATTACCTTTCTCCCTATTTTAGCATTTTATGACAAAGCTTTTAATAGGTGTGAAGAATAGGTTTTACAAGGTCCTCTCAATATGAATGTGTGAGTGAGAGGCTTTCAGGGTTTTTCTTCTTCAAGAGATGCTTTTGGAAAAACATCATAAACATTTCTTCACACTTGCTAACAGCATCCATTTAAATCAGTATTCCACTTTAAGAAAACAGGCCATGAAACAGAGAAAAATCAAGAGATTAAAAAATTTTAAAAAAATTAACAATCTGAGTATTTTTGTAGATGAACAAGTTCTTGGTAATGAAAACTCAAGCCATTTATAAACCCAGATAAACCTTTCTTTCTTACTCACTTCACTTTCTAGTTAACATTAACTGGAAAAACATTGCATTACCTAGCTACTGGAAAAAATAAACGTTGTCCATATACAGTACATGCAGATTTCTAATAGTCCAGATTATAACAACTCAAAGGTCTTACACAGATAAAACAGTCTTTCCTAAAGTGCTTAAACTGTAAACTTTTCAGTTTAAATCAACTGTTTCATAGTCTGTTGGCGATAAATATGTAAGTCAGTATGCTAATAACAGCCACAACACATGCCAGAAAAAGCGCACTTTCTCTTTATGCATTCATACATATAAATCTATTTAAAATGTTTCCTCAGCATAGTTTCTACTATTTAGACTACTAAGTTGCTAAGTTATCAGCATGTGTCAGTAAGTTTCCCAGTTAATGTCAGTCAGTGGTACAGAAGATAAAACTGGATACCTATTACTGGTTAACAACTGAGCAGAAATTGTTTAAACCTAAGTTGATTCAACTACAGTATTTCTAGTGTTATCATTAAAGTTTTTGTGAAAACGGATAAACTCTTGAACTACTAGAAACTGTAGCTATATAACTGATGAACCCTAAATCCTGCCTTATGGTAAGGGAAATACATAATTGAATTCAAGCTTGTTCAGATAATGAAAGAAACATGAGCATTTTCAATCATTCTTTCTTAAATCACGATTTACTTAGAAGGTAACTAGGAATTTACAATGGTTTGGTCAAGTCTACAAAACTCCTATTCCCTGACTTCCTCAGCTACATATAGAGGAAATATTTTTCCTTTAAAAGATGTAAAGGTAATGCAAAACAAATAAATACCTTTGCATTATATGTTTGTACTTATAAATGTAATTAAGAAGATCACGTTACTCTAATGATCTAATGCACATAGGAAGACACAAAAGTGTAAAAGGTGTTTCTCCAGCTACGATATTTCCTTATAGCATCCCCTTTACCTTTTCCATACAGTGATATAAGAACAAATGAAAAGCACAGATATGACAGCATCCTCACACACACACTTTGGTGATTCTGATTTAGATGCCTACAAAAGACTGAAAAATATGAGCTCCAGTCTTTTGAGAACTGCTTGCCTACATTACTTTTGCAGGTAAGAGGAACCGTCTTTATTTTGAAATGCCCTCAGATGCTGGTTTTGTTGACACTACCTCGTCTGCATTGAGGCAGTTTTCAAGGCTGTGCCTCTGCCATGGTAGCTTCCCTTGATCATGCCACAGGTTCTGCAGGACTGCTGGGATCTCTCACATTCCTAGGTGGGTAAAAGGCTGAAATTCACTTAAAATCAGAGCTGCTGTCGTCTTCACAAGCCTCAGCTCTGGCCATGATGCTGTACTTTGTTTCAGTGCTTTTACAGCTGTGAAAACTGGGATGTAGGCAATCCATTGAGCAAGCTCCCAAGTGCAGCAACTCATGGGAGAAGACCAGCTGGCCACTCTTCAAGACACTGCCAATTCAGCCTCATCTGGGTTTGCCACACCTCTCTTCCTCCTCTCCCTTCTCTCCTGACCAGACTGTGCCACTATCCAGACAGTGCTCGGTGGGATGGCCTCTCCTTGAGGTGAGATGGCCAACACAGCCACATTCAAACAGCAACCCCAAACAGTGAAGTGTCAAAGCCAAGGACACCTGGATGTCTGTAGCACAGCATGTTCATGAAAGGGTAGGTATGAAGAAGTAAAAAATGAATAGAGCTGTATTTTCAGTATTTCAGGATCGATGTAAATCATAATTTAATTTGTTGCATAATCACACACATTACTGAAATGAACTGCGGACAGATGACATCTTGGCATTCAAGTATCAAGCTGAAGAGTAGGAGGGTATCATGGCTTGATTAACTGATTTTTAAGAATAAATTCTTACTAGCAAATATATTATAAATTAACTACATATGTGGAAAATATATTCATTCTAACAGAAAAATTCTACCAACACAGGCCATCTGCTTTTGACTGATAGGTTTGGTAAACTGTCAGAATATCATGTAAACTGTTACAAATCTCATTTAATGACTATCTCAAAAACATACATAGCTCACATTACTGGCAAGATTTTAATGAAAATATATATCGAAGAATCAAATATGTGTGAAATCTGAGTTTCAATTAATAAGATAAACAACAAAGGCCGCAGAAAAACAGCAAGAGCTCCACCTATACCTTCTAAGATGAATCAAAATCCCCCCAAACGATCTAAAAGCCATGGTTATCAGCTTCTTAAGAAATATAATTTTTCCACGGCTAATTCCTTGACTATTATAAAGCGTTTAAGATAATTCTGTAAAGACCAAAAGCAAATTAAAAATAGAATACAACTTCAGCCCCCTATGAATATTTGCAGAAATTCTATTCAAAAGATAGGCATTCCATCCATCCCTTTTCATTATCTGAAATTTTTCATGATGACCTTGTAAGGCCTAATTGAGGATCCCACTGTACCCTTTGTAGACTGTTCCTCTATGCATGGATAAACTCATGCACAGTCCTATGCAGGGCAGGGACCACTAAAATACACATAATATCTTCTCATTTTGTTTTAGATTTGTCTTTAATTTTAAGGTATGTGTTTCTCTGAGGAAAAATAACATCTTTATTTAGAATGCATGAAACATTTACCAAGAGAACTTCTATCACTACCCAACTAACTTCAGAAATAATCCTTAAACTTCTTGAACATTTAAATTCCACTGGCATGAAAATGCTAAACTCTAGAGACTTTTTACTCTGATGGGAGATCATATACACAAAAAGAAAACCTGCTTTTTCTGTCACAGCATGTCAGGTATAATGCACTGCAGCCTCCAGCTCTTTTCTAGGCAGCTTTCTTCCCTGCCAAGTGTTGTTGCTCTACTCATCATGTTTCATCATGGCCAAGTGCAGGAATGTGGTAGCCCACACAGGTCACCTTCATGAAAATGCCTACAAGAAGCTTAATACAGCCTCTGTAGAAAAGTTAGTGATACAAACTGAATGTCATGTAGTCGCAATGTTTTCTCTACAAATTTCAGTCTTACACACTGTGATGTTAGTATTGAATGGTGTGATAGCCCCATACATAGAAGATGTTAATAATGACATACAACGGAGTAGGTGCAGACAGCTGTCAGATTCTATAGAATTACTCTGGAAAAACTGCAAACTATTACTTATCACGTCTAGAAACTCCACATCTCCTTTCACATCTCTTTTCCTCTAAGCTTTCTGTGACGGCAAGCAATCTTCCGATAGATAAGAGAGGCTGCTGCTCCCTCTGAAAGCTGAAACTACATTTGGTAGATGACCTGAGTGGTCCATGGTCTCTCCTCACTCTTTATGTGTATAAACACTTTACGCAGTTCAGCATTAGATTCTCACACAAATCTGTTTTACCCTGCCACTAAACTGCTACCATAACATGAAATTCAACTTTTGTTTTATTTCCCAGGGTAGGGATAGACTCCAGAATCTCCCCTTATGTATTTTATTGATGGTATTTTTGCACTCATTTTAAATTGCTTTTCTATCCCAAACTGTATTTCACATTACCCTGCTTTCGGTTTCTATAGTTCATATGTTTAGATTTTGAAACATTTTTTCTTTTTACCAAATTGTATTAAAAAAAGTGTCTTTTTAGTTATGCGTATTTTTATTAAAGCGGTAATAACAGCAGCAGAAACTCAGAATACTCCAGCCTTGCTAAATGACTATCTGACAGCCTATAATTTCTCTGTCATTAAAATACACATTCTAGCACTGAGTTCAGGTTGGAAGAATGTTACCCTAAGGAACAGTCTTTTCCTATAGTATGTAATTTAAGTTTACTTAACACACTGTGCATTAAAACAAAAAAGAGGTCAGTTCTGGGAAGAGAAATGCTGATAAAACTGATCATTTACAATAGTGCGAAGTACAGCCGTTTCCCATACAGGAATTCTAGAATGCCATTCACTGTATATATTATCTAGGAAGGGTCTGTTGTGAATGTACCCGTATCTTTTCTTTGGTATTGCTACCATAAGACATAGCAATTGTTTGCCTTAACAAATAATAAACGTTAAATGCACATGGGATTCTGGAAGGCCATGCAATAAGCATTGTGCTCAGACTAATTAGCAGGACTACCCTTATATATACAGCGAGGATGTGAAAGAATGCTTGAAGTTGAATAAAGCAGTTTTTAAGATTACTTTTTCCAGTAATATACTTATCCACTGACATGAATTTTTAAAGCCTCTTCTTCTATTCTCCTATAAGCAGGTTGACAGAAACTAGCTTCCTTTTCTGCTTTACCTCACAAACTGCCTTGCTAGCAATCACCAGAAATATCCACTACTGATAGCTGATTTAATAACTCACATTTTAGAGAACAAGAAAACTGCAGAAGTCCAAAAAGTACCTACAGGCCTTGAGAAAATGTTGAAATTTGGAGAGGACATATGCAGCAGCCATTCCATCTCATGTAATTTTCAGAATGAAACGATGCCTAAGGGCTGTAAATGGCAGAAATTACTTGTTCTTGAGCAGTTATTTTTGTATATACTCTTTGGTCTCAGTTTTCTACTCTATGTAAGACAATCACCATTAAACACCATCTGAGTGCACTCGAGAAGAGCACACTACAGAACATTACTGCCTTTCACATGCTCATTTTAGCATCCCCTGCGGCATCAGTTCCCTGTCAACTCTCACAGTTTTACTACTAATAGCGATATTAATACATATATTTACATTGCTGCATATTTAGAAAACTGTGGGAAAGATCAAAGAAACAGACCTGCAAGAGCTCTGGTTTCTGCAAAAAGCCCCTGGACATCACCATGGGAAAGCTGCTGCTCCCACAGACACCATTTCACCAACACAAGAGCACTGCAACATGACACAGACGCGCTGATCCTTCCAGGGGCAGACATGATATGCATATGGCAAACAGAAAGCATCTGGGGCTGGCTGTTCTCTAAGTTTTGTAGAACAGAAGTGACACAATGCCCAAGGGGTGTGTGGTGCCATTCCCAACTCCTTGGAGTGCCCCCTGCCACCATGCAGCTGCAGAATGCATGGACCGTTACAGCTAACACTGCTATTGCAAGCTGCTGCAAGAAAAACACATTAATCCATATATGCAAACATCATAGAAGGAATAGGAAAGGAATGAAGGAATTAGAAGGAATGCTAAATGAATGTGAAGCAGATAGATACTTTCATACCACATTTTCTTTAACTCTGGAATTTTCAAATTTATTGTGACAGGTAATAGTTTGGAAATGTCATAGGTACTAGTTTAGAGATAAATTATCTCTAGATACCTCAGGAAAGCTCTCAAAGGGCACAACTGCACCAATCTTTTCATAGTGGGTATTCATCAGGAAAAATTTTTTTAACCATGAGTACTGTATTTACCATGTATTCAGAATATGTTCAAACAGGTGAATACAGAGAAAATACTAACTGCAGATAATTATAATTGTATTTTCAAAATAGCCAGTGGAGAATTCAATCTTTTTCACCCCCTCTATCTGTTTTACTTCAGATACCTATGTGCTCAACTGATTTGTTGCTATTTGAGGTAGTTTTGTTTTAAAGTTTACAGCGGCATGATTGAGTGGCAAGAAGTGCATTACTTTACCAGCCCTACAAAGGCTGGACTAACACACTTGTGCTGCTTCTCTTCTCTCAGCTATTGCGTATCTCTGCACAGAGATGCAGAACTCTACATGCATACACGTCAGATCTGCAATCGCAAATTCATTATTAATGTTCTGTACTCAAAAGATTTTGCCAGTTAACTAAGCCACCCACTAGTTCATCATTATTACTTCCTGGAGCATTTGTAGATGCCTTGGTCTCCCAGAGCATTCAAGAGAGTAAAACCTAATTAATTTTTGAGGACTTGATGGCAGGACAAAGTAGCTGCAAGCTATGCAAAACTGCTCTTTCTCCCAGATATTCCCGTTACGCTACCAAAGTCTTAGTTGGGTAAGAACACACAGAAACTTGCACATTAGTATAAGTTCAGTTGCTGAAATATGAGAATTATGCAAACACCTTAATGGCATTACTTACAGAACTACTGGGGAAGGAGAGATTATTTGGCAGAGGGAATTCAATTTGCTTTGGGGCAGCACAGTATTTTTGCAGCATAGCTTTCTTTCCAGCCTCAGATTTGAACTTCTTCAGATAGAAAATTCTAAAACAATAACAACAATAAGTAACCCATTTTTCTTACGAAATATTTGGAATGCGAAGAGTCCAGAAAGATGCAGCGATGCCCTCACAGATTGGCAACTGATTCTTATGATGCTAAAGTTACCATGGTAATTTTCAGTTCAATTTTATTAAATCAACAGATAACATATATGCACGTTCTGCTATCACTAAAGGCCTAGAATTTGCCAGAAATACAAGGCTATGCAGCTGGTAAAACAGAAGTGTGCCCAGAAGTCTCTTTACAAAGAAGGTCAAAAATCTGGAATCAGGAGATAATGCTAAATTTTACTGCACTATTTGAATGTCATGATTTAAAATTACACAGTAATTTATGGGAGTCTTGCTCAGTGGCTTTTGTGTAAGCATGTTCCTATTTAACTCAAAGGCAGCAGAACATAACTTGGTTTACCCACCCTGTTACTATCACTGCCAGAGCATGCCACGGGGAGCTGACTGGGTCTTAGCAGGATACGTTAAAACTAGGTGCTCAGACCCAGCAGGAAATGGCAGCTTGCACTTAGGATTCGAGGCTGAGACACACCGGCGCTAGGGGCACCAAAGCTTTTCAAGTCACCTCTGCAGTTCCACCCTGCCAGCCCTGCTCCCTGTCCTGGGCACGGGTGCCCAGCAGGTTGCCAGAATTTAAATGCTTAAAGACCCCTTTCACAGAAGATGTTAAAATCAACACTGAAAGTTAATTTTAATTGCTTGGATGTAAAAAGAAATGGAGGACCTCCAAGTTTCTCGCCCACAAAAGTCAATGGGAAGCACCGGGGCATTGAATTAGGTCTAAGACTATTCAACTAGCATAGCTGCTATACCGTTTCATCTACCAGTCTTCTCAGGAGCAAGAGTTGAGTCTTATTTGATCATGCATCAGGGTTGTGCTTCAGACAAGGAAACGTATAAGGTTTTAAGATATCATGCTCATAACCACGTCCATGTTAAGAACCACAAGCTGGGTGCGGCTGGACGACATCTCTAGAGAACATCTAGGCTAACCTGCTACTCAGAGCAGGGTCACCTAGAACAGGTTGCTCAGGCAGCTTTTGAGTATCCCCAGGCATAGAGACTCTACAAGCTCTCTGGGCAACCTGCTTCAGTGTTTGATCACCCTCACAGTAAAAAAGTGGGGTTGAATTATGTTCTTACATTTGAATGGAATTTAGTGCGCTTCAGTTTGTGCCCACTAACTTGTATCTTTTCAAGAATAAAGTGTTTCACTGGCATGATTTTGAAAGAGCAGATAAGCATGTAAAAGATAGGATTCCAAAATATAATTCTGGCTTCATAAGTCTTCTTACACACAGCTTTGAACAGTATGCTACTTAGGATGCTGAATCTAACCATATTTTAATTAGAAAAAGAATGAAAAGGGAAAAATAAACCCAGAAATCCTCTTCCTAAATGTGGTAGATTTAGTAACTGATCCTCCAAATGCTCTTTCAATCACAATCACACTGTGTATTCTCTCTTAGCACTATTAATAAAAAGAAATGAGCAAGGAAGGTGTGACCACCTGAGTTCTCCTACAGGCCAACATGGCACTAAACTAGTTACTGTCATCATTTGAATTTACAAAAAGGAACTTCCCACAGGACTCACACTTCTGTGAAACAATGTTGGAAGACAACTACAAATTCAGAAAGGGCACTGCCAACTTTAAAGGTTAAATTAAATCAATTAAAAATATTTAGGTGACTAAACAGACATATTTTTAAATTAGCGTCCCAAATGTCTAAGCTGTCCGATAACAAACACTGTGATCCATGAATGTAGTAATAGAGGACATGCAGAAGAAGCTGCCAAAGGTCCCTTTCACCACTACAATAATTCAAAAGGTCTACAGCAAAAAGAATACAGGAAAAGGTACATCCCATAAAGGGAGAATAATGGCTTTACAGTTCTGACGGGTTACAATTACTTCTTTTCTCCCCAACACTACGCACTACTTGTCTTTTTTGTGGGGTCACAGGGGACAAGCTGAGAATTATTTTCATCTTATGTGTCAGACAGAAAGAAATTACCTAGGGAAAAGAAATGCTACTTATATGTGTGTAAATTTATACCATGCTCCTGAAAGATATACATATTTACAAATATTTATACAAATGAAACCAACAAATTTTCTCATTCTAAAGCAAAGTGGACACATTTCTTTAACAGCATTTTAATGAATTTTAATTCATACATTAAAGAAATTAAGAAAAAATTACAGTGCCAATTAGCCAATTACAGGTGGCGCTAATGACAGAAGATGGCAAGCTGCAGTGTTAGACATGAGGCCACACACATACATGCTCTACTTCCTAGCAGTAATATACAGCAACAGCCTTGTATTTCAACAGTTAGCAACTTGATATGACAATAAAAAGCACCAAGTAATCTTTTCATTAAAATCATACAAAATTAGAATGAAAAGATAGCACATGTTTTTCTAAAGAGATTATATTTTATTATGCATTATGATCCTGCCAAAGAATACAGAATCAAGGAAATACTTTCATGGCTCCACTTTTGGCATGCTGAATCATAGCTGACACAGAGAAAGTGTAACAGATTCATGCTCTCAATTGTTTTCCAGAAACTGATGGATAATTGAAAGTATTAAAAATTGCATCCAGTATTCTTCCTAAACATATAAAATGCTATCGCTACCATGTTACATTGAAACCAAATCACAAAGAGATCAGATTAACAAATTTGTCTCCATTACAATTACAAACATGTAAAGACAACCCTTTATATTATATCTTTACTCTGCTGTATGTACAGGACAAACTGGAAAGGTTGCTGATTCTCAAATAAGAGTGTCAGAATACACACAGACAATAACTGTAATAGAATTGTAATGAGGGTACCAGCAATTTCTCATCTATGTAAGACTTCTTAAGATATGTTTAGCATTTCTGACTTTTGCAAAATGCAATTTTCTAAAAGGGAAATGTGAAATTCTAATAACTCAGAAAACGATGAGGAAATAGAAATACAGCCAATAAAATATATTTGCAAAGAATCTTTTCTCAAATTAATAGCTACTTAACTGTTTGTATAGTAATATTCAAATATATTTACATATACTGCAACATGACTTTCCAGAAGGGGATGCCATTTATCTATCTAACAATCCAACTGAACTTTTATTCCTATGGCAATTATGCCTATTCAGATACAAAGGGCCCAAGCAATACAGACAAACTCATTAAAAACCCACCACTCATTTCTAGAAGTGTTTCCTCCCTCTTGTCTATGTCTTACACCTGACTGAAAGATCTGGGTGTCTGGAAAGCACACTTTATCCTGTCCTAAAATGAATATCAAAGAAGATAGTTACAATATCTTTGCCTCTCAAGGTGCAGTTTTTCCCCTCTATAGGTTTGTTGCTGAGTCTTGCTGAGTCTAAAGCAGGTATCTGAAGTCCCAATACCCAACTTCTGATTGGTAAGGTGATCCCACCTTACTAATTGCATGAAATAGATCAGAAAATAATCTCATTTCAAAGGCTGTACTCATAGTGATAGTCTTACAGTAAGTTGTTTTGCTTGTGTTTCACCATTACACTGATGTCTTAACATGTCTTTTAACATCCACCACTGTCAGTGTTACACCCGCAGTCTAAACCCACAACGAACTTCACTTACGTAACATTCTTTTGGTATTACTTGAATATAAATCAGCATCATGCTGCAAAATTTACCACTAACATTCAGTGAACCACTGAAGTCAACATTCTTCTGCGAATATTTAACTAATCAGAAGCATGCACTTTTATCCTGGAGAAATCTAAACCTGTGTTATTCAACTCCTGAATTCTTAAACACTAATATACAAGAGACACTCCTTGAGCGAAATGCCATGTCTAGCACTTTTAAAGATGCAAAGCGCTGACAACATGCAACACCAAGCTGAAGAATCTAATGCTGGAAGAGATTTTAATGGCAAAATACAAAGAGCTTCCAAGTACAATCAGAGTAGTTGTAAGCGCAGCTCCCCACTGAGGCACAGCCGCCGTTCACTGGAGTGTAGGACATCATCTTTCCAGACCTCTGCATGCTGGCAATTATAGGTAATGTATCTCTGACTGACCAGCAGGGTCTTGTGTATGTTCTTATAGACAGAGAAATCAACAGCCTGAGTAGCATTCCCCACAGACAGAGAGACGTAAACTGCAAGAGGCATAGGTGAGAGGCTGATGGAATACAATGGATAAATCTATTCAGCCTTTTTCAATAAAACCTCTTATACAAGGACGGTAAGAGTGATTGGCTGTTTTGGCACAGCAAAAACAAGTCAAAGGGAGCATGATCCATATGTATAATACACTCAGGGCAGAGAGGAAGGAGAGACAAGAGAGAAAGGAACACGTATGGCACAAAAGCAAATGCATATAAACTGTGTATAAATGCATATAAAGCAAAGAAAATCAAGTTTCCAGCTAGACATCTGTTTGTAACCATACAAATAGCTGGATTTTGGAGCATCCTTGTGCAAGGTTGCCCAAGGAAGTTGTGAATGCTCCATCCCTGGCAGTTCAAGGCCAGGCTGGATGGAGTCTTAGGTGACATGGTTTAGTGTGCGGTGTCCCTGCCTATGGCAGGGGGGCTGGAAATAGATGATCTTAGGGTCCCTTCCAATCCTAACCATTCTATGATTCTATGACTTTAATGTGCCACCTAGTTCAGTGAGAAGATGCCTTAATTTAGATATTCATCATGCACAGCCATCACTAATTGTACAAGAGGACTAGATAATCTTAATCATTACTGTAGGATGGCAAAATCTCTGTAGCAAAAGAATGTAAAAAATAGAAGAGTCCCACAATTCATGTTTCATGCACATAGGGTTTTTTTTGTATTTACTATTTTAGGAGTTGTTCCTTTCCAAAAAGCTCTTAACCAGAGTTTATGGAGCTGTATGGTTAAGACGAAAGATAGCATTCACTGAAGTAAAAAAAAAAGAGTTAAAAGAATATAAAATTAGAATTATAAATAGCTGTGATTTCTTTTTTTAAATAAATAGTGAATAAGAAAATCTACATAGGCACATTGCACTGACAGTATCAAGAAGATAACAGGCCACTTGGCATTTGTTTTCACTAGACATTGACAGCATATTCAACTTCAATTATTATCTTATATTTCAGTTCATTATAAACCTGATGACAACTGCGAGAAATCAAGGTCCCTCCATGACATCTACAGACATCTGATATAACATGACAGCTAGGGGAATTTTCCTTAGATCATTATTTTACAAATATAAGATCAAAATTAAAATGTCAGAAAAACATTGAACATTTTGACATATGAAACTGGAGGATACCCTTTATATTGAAAGCATTCTATATTTATAGTTGATTTTAATTAAGATACAAACCAAGTCAACTTTTTCAGTGTGAACAACTATAAGCTCAAGAAGCGTTTAAACTGCATTGGCTAAAGCTTCGTCTGTACTGCAAAATCTGGTAAAGGATTTTAGAAGATGGCTACAATTTCACCTCAATACATGAAAAGTCCAGAAAATTGACTTTCTGCAGTTACCACTCTCTCCTCTTCCAAATTTTGTTTCAGCATCCCCAATAGTACCTTTACTTGGACAAACAAGTTGTAAAGTCCTGAGTGAATCATGAATTCTCACTTACATGTGGCTAGTGTATTTTTTTAAACATAAGTACATAGATTTTTCTATCAATCCCGGAACTTCCCTGAAAAGCCTGCTGTGCAAAATCATATAGCAGTTAGAAATGAGAAACAGTCAATCACAGGCATTGCTTGGTCTCTTCTGGCAGTAACTTCCACAGTGGAGGCTCTGATTCTGAGGACAGTTTGCATAGGAAACAAGCCAGGATTCTCTTCTGCTGTTCTGTGTGGTACGTGACAAAGAACGGCATGTTTAGCTGTTTTAAAGGTAGACATTTACAGTCTATCAGATGGTTTTGTAGGTGCAGAATTTTAGTTCTGTTCTGATGAGCACAAACTGCAAGTGAAGTCCACAGAGGAAAACTGTGTGTTCATTTGTCTGTTCTGCTGTCCCTGAAAAGCACTTGCTTGTGACTTCAGGGTAACCACGGAAATCCACTGGAGCACGGGATTGTTGGGAATGCTCAAGTATATCCTTAAGTTAATTCTTAGCATATTTTTTTAGTTATGCAAAGCTATTTTTCTTTTCTGAGATATAGAAAATGAATTTCATTAAATTACAGAGTTATTAAAAATAGTGCTTACCTGGGCTCAGGCTCCCTAGATCATGTGTTATGTGACGCCACCAATGCAGCAAACATGTTGAAGGCTGGACCCTTGCTCCCCAACCCAAGTAAGTACTCAAAACAAAGCAGAATGTTGCAGGGCCTATAAGAAAAGAAACCAAACCCACCCTAAAAACACATTTGAAATGAAAAGACTTCTTCTTGCTGCCTTTTTTGACTTTAGGTGGGGGACCCTGCACACAGTATTTCACTAAGTACCACTGACAGAGTCACCTTAAGGTCACGCTTCTATGAGGCACGGTGCGACTCTTCTTTATTGCCTCCAGAGTAGAAAGGGTTTATGATAATAAAAGCTCATGGAAAGTGAAAGCAACAGCTTGCTTGTTATCTTGCTGCCATCCTGCAGAAATCTTTCTCCTCACAGAACCGTGATGGGTGCTCACAGCCCTTGCAGAGAGAAGGAAAGAGATCTCCAACATAAATGTAAGCTACAGCATATAGTCAGAGCCATCCTACTGTTTATGATCTCTGGTTAGTCAAACAACTGGATTTGTTTTCTTTGGTAAAATTAGCAGTGCATCGGCTGAGAGAAGAAAAACTTGTTTGCGTCTTCAGAACAAATCTGATGAACAAACTACTGGATTTGCCTGAAAACTCCTAACAGCAACAGCAGAAAACAGATTTATAAGGAACAATCTTGACTGTTCAGCCCACCAAGTCACTTATAGAGATCCACACCCCAGCTTTTGCTGTATGTCTTAGAGCAAAATCACACAAAACAGTTTCTGAAAATCACATCAGTGTATGTAGCTGCATATGGTGAAATACTTCCTGAGAAATTATTCAGTGTGTTAACTGTAAGAAATCAAGAGCTTACATCTTGTGATATTAAATGATACGGGTGATGCGCTTGCATCTCCTTTTGCTCAAATATGCTCAACAATAGACATCAAGTTCTGATGGCATTGTTCAGCATTATCGCCTAAGTATTTCAAAAGCTTCCTTCTGCCATAATGCCCCAAAACATCAGTAACTTTTTTGTGGGACAGAGACTAAGACTGCTTCCACATCTGAATCAAATATCAAAATAATAAGTTCCTTCCATTACATATTAGATACAGAGAGGTTTTTCTCATTCATTTACATGAACTGTGAAAGAATTTTGCTGAGAAATTATGAATTCCAACAGAAACTCCCGCAGCAGCAGCAGCTAAGCTTCTTAACCTTAAGCTTAAAATACAAAACTTGCAATCTCAGTAACCGTCGTTCCTGTGTAAAATTCAAAGTAATTACTTCATGCACAACATTCTGCTTCCCTGCCTCTAACTTCCACAGCTTTGTATATCATCCAGGCAGAGGCAGAAGTACGGACACCATTCAGTGTATCAGCAGGCTTGAGAGAGCCAAGCCCCAGGCTGCAGAGCAGCATACACGGTCTGCGTACCAGACAATTACTGGGGCAAAAGGCAATAATCCTTTCTGAATTCTGCATCCCTAATAATCTTGGGTTTTCTCTCTTGATATCTCACATCTATCCAACTTCCTTCTCTGCAATTTAGCTCTTTATTTAGCTCACAAAGTAGGCATTATCCTAAGTAGGTAGAGTATTCATCTTTTGGCGTCAGTACCAGTTACCCCTGGCAACCACCCTTTGAAGGGAAACCTTATTTTCAGCTGGTAATTCAAAATAGGACTATAGGGTCAACTGCGAAGCAAATGCAAGAAGGCAGCTCATAAGCCTGAAAACTGTTCAGTAAAAGGCCTGCTTTCATTTGCAGAGTTCAAATGCTGAAAAGAGATTCAGATTGTTTTAAAAATTATCATGTCCCATGACTAGGGGAAAGCCTCCTGAAAAGTGACATGCGAATGCTCTCTTCAAAAATGGATACAGCACTGTTCCATTTCAGGAAGCACATCCACTTGGAAGAGGCCTCAAGGATGTATGAGATACACACCAACCTAATTTAAATAAGACACAACCACACGGTCTAATTACAAAAGCTAGAAACAGTGACACAGGTTTTAAATCTAGCATGTCTGAGACACATCACTATCCATCCATACATATACACACACTGTGTATCTCACCCTTCTCTTTGGCTAAACATACGTGTGCTATACTTGCTGAGTTTAGACATGTTGCTGAGTTGTAGCCAAGCAATATAAATGCTGAATAAAAAATGGGTCCTTTAGAATACTAGCAAATGAAAATGATAAAATAAATGAGTTATCTGAGACTCAACCTGTCAACTTGCAGGGCAGTAGTGATTTCTGCAGACACAATATGTGAGTCTTCACGATGACAGAAAGCGGAATAGACTTTCTTTTCTGTCAAGGCTGGTAATGAGACCTTTGCTTGTTTGGATCATCTGAAGCAAAATCTCTCCGGATCAGGAAAACAAAACAACCCTCCTTTGATGACAGTGGTACAGTTAAGTTTTGTCACTATTATGCACTTGGTGGCCAAGGCAGAAATAGCTGACAGCGATAGGGAGTTGTAGAAACAGCTCTATATGAGTGAGCAGGATACATGATGAGATTCACCTGACAAAAGACAAGATACTGCCTGACACGTCGCCTGACCCTTAAAATCAGTGTAGAAAAGGTGATACTCTTAAACTATTTGACATTAGTTCATCTCGTTAGAAACTAGTGCCAGAAAAACTGCATCCTAATGCCTTTTTCTCTCCACTGACTATTAAGGGAGTGTAGGATGACTGCCTCTCACCAAGACATCCAGAGCGCAGCATAGTGTCTAATGCTAGAGGACATAATGCCCACTCCAAAGCCAGAGTAAGGACGGGCTCCCCTCAAGGAACAGAAAATCTGTGCTCTCTTCTCGCAATTCTCTTGAAACACAAGTTGAAAGCCCAAATGGATGTTATTCTTTTAACTAGCTTACGAGGATCACATAAATACATTCCTGACGCTTTATATATGGGATGTGGGAATTTCAAGTCAGCACCAGAAACACCACTTACATTCATTCTCACTTTTATATACTTCAGATACACTTAATCACGGCTAACAATTGAAATTAAGCCACCAGACGTGTAATTTTGTCTTGACTTTGTTTTTGTCTGGAGCAGTTAGGTTGAAAGACAGGAGCTTCTAATTTATACTTACCAAAAGGACATGGAAAAATACAACATAATTTGAAAACTGCTTTCTCTCAAAGAAACAGATTTAGTTAGTGAGCAACACTGCAATTACTGACCAAGCATGCATAGGTCAACATTGCTCAGCAAAAATATCAGCTGCTATTTTTTATTTTAATTTGCATATATAAAAATAGAATCAGGACATGCAGTTATTTGTTTCAGAAGTGTTGGAAGAATGCAAATGCAGCATTTACCATTTGGGCATAACCTGCTTCTAGTGAAGTCAATCCACTGACAATGACTTAAACAGGAAAAAGATCAGTTTGCAATACCATCTACTGTGTATTACTGCTTCCATAAGCAAATAATGGAGGACATGTGACGCTTTTATTTTCACTGCTTGGATTTCTTCCCTCTCAAGTGCATTAGGATAAAATTAGTAAGCTGTATTTCTACCTACTTGTGATGCAATAAATACTCACTCTTGTAGCCTTTTGCACTTTTCCCTGGTGAAACCTAATCAACGCCCACTTTTAAAAATTCAGATATGGGGATTCACATTTCTTCTTTTTGTGTAGAAAAAGAACAGGGAAAAATGATATAGTGGAGTTTGAATGAGAACAGGCTAGAGGTCTTAAGGGTGGGGAAAAAGCTGACTAAATTGGGCATGTCTACACAATCCTCAAGTTAAAAGGAGACATTTACTCTTTCTCACAGCTCAAAAATTAGGGGCATAGAATGAAACTATGCAATGGAATATGCTTTGGATCTACTGAGCACAACAGAAAGAATTTAGCTTCCAGTTCAGAAAGCCCTTAACCCTTCCTTATCAGAAATGAAGGCGGTTACTAGGGGAGGCATCAAGTAGGACCTTGGCTCCTCCACTCTAAGAATCCATTACTGGCCTGTACTGGAAGGTGGGAAATTAGGGTCCATAAACCCTTGTTCTGGTTCCCAAAGCCTATTTTATAGTGGGTTTTTAACTTAGTATTTTTCATCTGAGAAGAATCTGCTTCTAGAATACTATCCTTCTAAGTATTTTTCCTAATTGGAAGCACATTTGTGCTTCTGACTGACCTTCCAATTAATTTTTGGTGAATGCTCATTTATCTTGTTCCAACTGATAAATCACGTTTATGTGATAGATAAATAACACTTATATGTGACAGACAGATGCATGTGATAGATACGTGTATTTCTGTAAATTTGATTACAAATTCCTGACAAGACCCCAAACTAACACTTACAGCTTTATCTACTATATAAAACTGTATCTCATAATCCTTAAGAAAATCCTGGGACGGCCAGGATAAAGCCTCTGCCACAGGTGTCAAAGCATTATAAAAGCACAGGCATAAGGGCCAACATCTTCACATTACATCTCTGCACTGGTGCAGAATTATTAAAACCTGGGTGGATGGAAAACAATTCAGCTCATTCATGTCTAGGAAGGGAAATAGATGACTACAGAAACAGCACCACAGGCACACAAAAGATACATTTACATATACAAGTTTTGGACTCTTATTAATATGAATAGGTAAGTCTAAGGCAAATTTTGCCCATGTGAACTGCTGGACTGAAAGTATAGACTGCTTATTCTAATTTTATCAAGGCATATTAGGTTCCCATTGGCCAGACAATTCCTTTTTATGCAAATATTTGCTGCTTTGACCTGCTTTTTTGGAAGTTTGTTTTAGACTACTGAACAGCTTTATACATAGAATTGTTTGGTTTGGAAAGGACCTCAAGATCATCTAGTTCCAACCCCCTGACACAGGTATGTTCATCTTTCATGAGACCAGGCTGCTCAAGGCCCTGTCCAACTTAGCCTTCAACACTGCCAGGGATGAGGCATTCACAGTTTCCTGGAGTAGCCTGTTCCAGTGCCTCACCACTCTCACAGTAAAGCATTTATTCTTCATATCCAATCTTATATTCTTCCTTGTTGTTCCATTAATCTTAAGAATATCAGTGTTACTCCTTAAACACTGACCTGCTAAACAAAAATTTATTGGAAAATAGCCTAGATTTGATTCAGTGTGGTTTCTCCTTCTCATGATACTAAATCATGCCCGTAGGCACAAGCCAATCTGTGTAAAAAAGGGAAAATTTGTTCTCTCTCTCCAGAGGTTCTAAGCCAATTCGCACAGAAGGTGACAAAAGCACTTCTGTCTTTGGGATAAGTTTATCCAAAAGCAAAATGGATTTTGTTTGTGACGTTTTTGAAACAATTACTTTTCAGGAAAGCCAATTATAGAAGAGTTCCAATATCCCATCTAATACTTTTATGTTTAATCTGACTGCTTTCCTTACACGTTATAATTGAAGTGTTAAAGGTAATACAGCATTTGTGGATCAATTTAAAGAACTGAGTTTAATAACTGGAAAGAGTATGGTTCTGAATTAATAAGAAACCTTTATCTAAATGTATTAAAATACTTTTCATGAGTATTTACTCTTTCATTTTGTTTTTTAATGAAAGATCTATTTTTTGATTGCTACCAATGAAAACCTGTTGGTTTCCCATTAACCACAACTTTTCATCACTACTTGTTGCTAATCAGAATGCTATACAAGTTATAAATTTTCACACAAACTACATAAATGAAAACATAGTTACATGGCTTTCTATGAAAAAAATTATTAATTTGCTGACATTCTGCATTTTAATTTATGAAACAGTGAAACAGGCTTTTTCAGTAATTTGTGTCAAACTGCATTCAGATTGAAACTAGAAATGTAGACAATAATATCCTAAAAATAATTATGCATGTTTATCAGACTTCTGGATTCATACACACAAACACAATCTCCTCCCTCCCTTGATCATTAAACCACAGCTTAGGAAAATCATCTACAAATCAAAAGGAAGTCATCTTTTCAGCTAAATGAGCTGAAACTCCTGATGATCACATCTTTAATGAATTCAAGATTAAAAGATACTTTTTCTTATATGTATAAAATTGGAGATAATGCAACCGTATTTCAATTCCAAATTAATCTCTTTATCTATTGAACTGAACAAGCTGAAAATACTATTTCTTTATCCGCAGAACACACTAGAGACTACTACAGAGAAGTTAAGCCAGAAATTTTCACGTTTGGTGGTATGTCAAACATGCTGGCTCTAAAATTTGTAGCACTTAATTTTATACTTTTTAATTTAAAAAAAGTAGTATACCATAGTAAATATTGACTGATAGGTCACAATTTTAAACAGAAAGAAAAACCTTATTGGAAAAAAAAACCCCTACCTTACTTGAACAAAGCAGCCAGAGGGGGCATCAGGATGGCATTATCCAGTAAAGAAAACAGTGATGGGAGGAAAGGTTTAAATTTGCTATAGGAAAAGTGTCTTCACTGAAAGGCTTGTCAAGCATTGGAACAGGCTGCCCGGGGAAGTGGTGGAATCACCAAGACATACACATGTGGCACCTAGGGACATGGCTCAGTGATGGACTTGGCAGTGCTGTGTTAACGGTTGGACTTGATGACCTTAAAGGTCTTTTCCAACCTAAATGATTCTATGAAAACCAATATAAATTGTTATACACCACAACTCATATACATACAAAGAGATTTTTTCCACCTCCTGAAAAAGATGGGGGTGTGATGTGAATCCTATAGCTTGACAGCTTTCCAGCACTGTACCAATCAGTATAGTACTTTCTCTTCAACAAGAAAGAAACCATACAATATTTTCTCTGTAGTCTCTGGTGTCAGGAATAACTTCATTTTTAAAACAGCCCTAAAACCAAAATAGGCAAATTGGGTCACAACAGCCAAGCACTGTGTGGGACAGCAGCTTCTGTACTCTGTCCTGAGCCACACAAGACCTGGTTATTCTGAACAGGCCTCACTTCGCATTTCAGCATCTTCTGCTGGCCCCAGCAACAGATTACTCTCCTGGAATCCCTCCCTGGTTTCTGACAGTCTTGTATTTCAGTCACAGCCAAATACGCATCCAGAATAAACCACAGGAAGAAAAAAGAGTGATCCTTCATGGAATCCAGGTGATATCAAAAAAGTATGAAAATAAGCATGACATCCAATCAGTCTGTGTATACGGGAACTGTACTATGTATAGACAATAAATTTAGCTCTATCTGCCATGAACAAGCAAGTTCCTTTTTCTTTCTAAACTTTGCTTAAATGCTAAAAGAGTTCTAATTTCATAATGAATTAAGTTTATTGCAAACTGAAACTAGCTGAAGACTGACTCTTGACACATATTATCCTTCTGTTAGTGGGTATTTCCATTAACGTATTGGTATTGTGTTAAGAGGCTACCAGACACTGAGGATAAACCTTAGCCCCTTTTGCATGAATGAGTCTGACTTTACAATCCATTCCTGAAATAGCATTTGGACAAACTGTACTCCTCTTGTAACCCATCAAGTCCAGCTTTGTGCCTGGCACTGTATTTTTTCACACACAATTTTGTCTAAGGCCATTTTTGCATAAGAACACCTCACTTCTGCAGCCCACAGACTAACATTTTTGAAATTTAAATTATTACAACTGTTAATAATATCCGACTAAATTCTCCATCCAGAATGGGAGTCCTCATTCTTAACATAATGTAAGATGTCAGTTTGGTTGTAAATGAATAAAGGAAGAACAATCCGACAATGCTGCAAAGCAATGGCTGAAGCACTCAATTTCCAACATGATGCTTCATCTTCATGTAGAACCATATATAAAAGAAATTAATTTTTAACTATGCACAAGCATGATGGGCATCTGGATACAGCCACTTGCATCTTCAAACCAGAGTACCAGCTCCCAGTACTGACTGAAGATCTGAGTTCCTCTTTCTGCCTGCTAGTAAGCTACGATGCCAAGAAACTATTAGTCTTTTTTGCTTCACAGACTCCAACTATATCTCACAAAATGACTTTTTTTCCATAAACAAAGCCAAAAATAACTTCTTAGTCATCTGATTGTGAGCAGAATGGCCTTTTATCAAAGCACTGCAACACTGCTGACAGATATGGCAGTAATTATCACCCTCCCCAAATATGTCCTAGTAGGACATATAGTCCTTATCAGAGCGATAAAAGTCCAGCTAAGGGGAACTATACTAACTGCTCAATTCTTGACAAGTTTTATAAGTGTGTAATAAGTCTGTTTAAATATAACAAATATATTTAGTTAATCTGCCTAAATAAGCCTTAACCAGGAATACCACGTGGATGCAGCACAAACCCTCTCACACTTTATCATAAGAAGTAAGGATTTGGGGTTATTCTGATACTTTAATGCCTGTTGGAGGCAGAAGGCCACAATGAACAGATGTATCAAATGGCAAATAACCCCACGGCAGCCAAACGCTGGCAGCAGTAACCCTGCTAGCACCTGCAGAAAGGACAACAAATCCCCAGCCTTCTGGGCTACAGTTCAGAGCAAAACGCTTATAAACATTTCAAAACTATTTAACTGTGACAGACTTACCTCAAATCTCATCCTGATGATAAAATGCTGGTTACGTGAGTCTGTTGCATACGCACAAAGAAACCGCCGTATTTATCAAAGACTTCATGTTCAGTAGGCTGATTTAGAATAAACATAGCTGTCCACATTGCTGGGAAACGGGAGGAAGCAAAATACTGTCATATTTTCTATCATTTCAGGCACATATCACATAGCACAGCAGGACCTAATTAGAGCTAGTACGACATTAGTATGACATTTATGATTATTAATGCCAATTTCTGTGGACAAAATTAGACCTCTAGCAAGGATGTGATCCATTTATTAATTCCCATTTTTCAGAATACCTTCCAGAAGCAGAGCAGACAAAGTGGTTTTGCCATTGCAAACATTAAAAAACCATGTATATTATAGTTTCTTTTAGGCTGTGCACTTCACTGAAATTATATGTCTCAAGCAGTCAGGCCACAAAACCAGGATGTTCATTATGAAAGTGGCCCAGAACAAAGGCTGCTGAAGTAGTATTCAGGCAGATACTTTACAATTTGAAACGATAAGCTGGAGATGAGGAGGCATATTCTATACACAGCTTCAGTTTCACTCTCTGATTTCAGTCGCTGACCATCTCTTGTGGGGTCAACTGGAAGAAGAATTTTTAGCTCTTTGCTCAAAGACAGTTGCTTCCAAGCTGAGCAAGAAACTCAGCACTTTCTGTTTGTGGACATGTGGAAAATAAGAATATCTGGGACAGTAAAGGTCTAGATTTTTAAAATGAGATAAAATGGTAATAGTTTCCCACCTGTGCAATAGCTTTGTAGCAGGACCATCAACAGAGGATACTAGATACCAGGCTTGAGCTTTGCCAAAGTCAGAACGAACGCCCTAGCAGTCAGCAGAGGCAACACTATCATAGAATAGTAGAACAGTGTGGGTCATAAGGGACCTTCAGAGATCATCTAGTCCAAACCCCTTACAATGAGCAGGGACATCTTCAAGTAGATGTGATTGCTCAGAGCTCTGTCCAACCTGATTTGACCTTGAGTGTTTCCAGGGATGGGGCATCTACCACATCTTGGAGCAACCTGTTCAAGTGTTTCACCACCCACATCACAAAAATATCTTCCCTATACCTAGTCTGAATCTACCCTCTTCTAGAGGGTAGAACACTTCCATCCCTGGAGGCGTCCAAGGCCAGGTCAGATGGGGCTTTGAGCAAACTGGTCTAGTGAAAGGTGTCCCTGTCCATGGCAGGCGGTAGGAACTATATGATCACTAGGGTGTCTTCAAATTCAAACCATTCTATGATTCTATGATCTTTAGCATGTCCTCTAACTGGAAGATTTGTTTTGTCTATGTGGTAATAGTTCCTTAAAATTAGTAAAAAAAAAGATTATCATGAAAACACAGCCTTTGTCTCTGCACTGGCTATTGCGGGGGGAGGGGGTTGGTTCTTTGTTTTGTGGGGTTTTGGGTTTGTTTGTGGGTGGGATTTTTTTCCTGGGTTTTTGCCTTTTTTTTTTTTTTTTCCCCTCATTTGGATAAAGTGGGAAAAGAGAAAGAGAAGGAAATCAAGAATGTATTCTTGCTGCTCGCCTGCAGAGAAATGTGTACTCCAGACTGGACAATGAACTCAGGATTGTTTTGATTTTAATACTTAATTCACTAGTAATGGAAAAACTTCACATCATAGTAAAAGAATAATCTGGCGAATTTTTCAACTTGTAGGACATCATTTTTGATAATTTGCCAACCAGAGCAGGAGATTTATTATGCAGACCTTGCCAAAATGGTGAAAGGCTTCTCATGCTGCAGGTTCAAAAAACAGCCATTTCATGGGATTGAATTTACTGATTCTTATGCTTTATGGCCCTATGCCACCAGGCAGAAGGTGTTAAGTCTGCTGTAGGTCCTGTATCACATCTCAACAGGCTGTGCAACAGGATGGGACATTTAATTTTGTTCATTTGGGTCACCACAATACCTTTTTATTGAAAGTATGTCCTGACACTTTTGCCAACTTGATGGCCAGAGGTTCATGCATTTATGCTGTTTCGTTACTCTTCTGTGAGAAAAAATAAAAGAATTTCTTCTAGAAGGTGGATTAGTTTCATTATCTTTGGATATAGTACAGATGGTATATCAACTTCAGTGTTAAGTCTGTTTTTAAAGTTCAGGTATTTTCTGCAAAATATAAGCACCTGTCATAGAAGAAAGTCCTTTTTATTTTAACTTCATATTACTCTTTGCAATTGTAAATAGAACAAAACACAATCCATATCACCAGATTGTATTAAAACCCCCAACATTTATACACATATACTTTAGGTCTAATCTGTTGGTCGTAACATTCATGGAATTTAAAGAAAAATTCAAGTTCTAAAATATTTGATATAACATCTAATAGTATCAGAAAAATACATATTTTGTAGTTTGTCATAGGATCTGATGCTATGACAAAGAAATACTTCTGACACTGACAGGAAAAAACCCACAAAACAACCCCACCTCCCAAAGAAAAACAAACCATGCTTGCTTTATCAGTATAGGAATATACCTGCAGGGACATACCTCTAATCTCACTTGTAAGTCAACAAGAGCATGACTATTTTTCCTAGTGTTCGTACAGTAGTCCCTGATACCCTCTTATCAGTTAAGAAAATAATGTACATGCTCAGATACAGCAAAGGAACATGAAGCCCAGACTGTTGTCATGGTTACTCTGAGACAACCTTGCATGTAAAGTATCTTACAGTTAACGCTCATTTTTGTTTAAAAAACATATTACCTTTTTACAAAGTTAGAATTCTTTACTACTGCATGTTTAGGTGCAAATACATCCATAATTTAGTGGCTACTGTTTTTCCAAGTAATTTAACTTTAATGGCCTCTGTGCAGTGGAAAAAGCAGTATCATAAGTGTTTCCAGAGCAGTTCCAAGTAACATTCAGCAAAACGTTCTGTCTTGACAAATTGGACAGCCCAGCTCTAGCATACCACCTTCCAAATATGTGGCTTTCCAAATGAATTACATGTTCATTTTACTCCAGTCCTTTAGCTAAAGGCTGGTCTATTTATTCTGGAGACACTTCCTTATGCTATTGTAGTTAAGTACTTGCCAGCAATTTTATTTTTAGTCTGTGCACTTTGGTGATAAAAACTGAGAGATAGCAATATTTCACACTGAAATCTTGATTTGTATTGTTTAAAAATGATCTTTTCTGACAACATCTACCCTTCAAGCACATATAAGAGCTTGAAGATTCGCTATAAAAGGATGCAATGCCCAGGTCACATTTCATGTGTGCATGAGAAAGGACTACAGTTTACATGTGTAAACAGGAGTCACTGAAAGATTTTCACAGAATTCCCAGCAGCATATAAAATTGTTTATTTAAAATAATGTTTGTGTGCTCCAGCTCAGCAACTGATGCAAAGCAATACAAACTTTTACAAACACAGTTAACCACAAATTTTACAAGTATGCTAACGTTCTGGCAGTTCAAGTATGTTCTTGAAAACATGGAGCCAACTCCAAGTGTCACATTTCTCTGGGGTGGCTCTGCTCAACGTAGTCACAGCTAATTTTAATGCAGGATCCTAATTTTGGCATGATTAGAATGTCTCAATAGGACGTCAAAAGTTTTAGAGGACTACTGCTGTATAAAAACAGTCATAAAGGTAGGCAAACATGTTAATGCCTATTATACAGGAATAAACATTTCTGTGTGATCAGCCGCAACAAGTGAGAAGAAGCCTAACAGGTGCCTTTGGAGGAGGAAAGCTCCCAGAGTGTATCTTTGGGTACAAGTTTAACCCAGCTGCTTTCTTTGGATGATGTCTAAGTTCACACACTTATCTGCAATGGGCCTGTTTAAATATTCATTTAGAAAGCACCTTTCTGAAGGTCAAAGGAAGGTAAGAAAGAAAATAAAAGAACGACTAATGCAAAAGGTTAAGGGGAAATGAGATTCAAGTCAGCAGGAGGCTGGAAAGGAGGTAATTTGAATTAATTCTTACCCATTAACTACCTAATATGCTGCAAGCATAGTCACAGTGGCCCAAATTGCTTCCAACTTTGCAGTCGCATCCTCTCCTCTTGGCAAGGGTGAAGGACAAAATGAGGAAAAGGATGAAAGCAGAGAAGTATTAAAGTAAATGAGCAGACTTCCCTCTCCTTCAGCAACGTAAGGATGAGGACAAGTGTAATTCACACACCTTATATGCTTATTTTATGCATGATAGCAAGTGTAGAAAGCAGGGAGAAAACTGTTTCATCACCTTTTTCAGAAGCAGATGGGTTTCCTTACATCACCTGCACAACCAAGTAGAATCATCTTAGATAAAATTTAGTATTAATAATAACAGAATTTAAGATGTTCCTTTTCCAAAACTCCATACATACAGTGGCATGAAGCAGTGTATTCTCTTCAGCAATTTCCCTGTCCAGCAAAAGAAGCAGCAAGTCCCCTTCTGCCAGTGCTGAAGTGGTTAATTCTCAGCCTCTAATCAGGACAGGTCAGAAGAAGCTTCCTTACTGCTATTACCCTGACCCAGTGGCAAACAGAAATCAATCAGGTTGAGCAGGGTTAGTCAGACTGGATGGAAACAGCGTTGTGAGTCTGAGAGCATCCAGGTTTTGCTAGGGAGAACAAAACCTCACTCAGTCTAATTCCTGTAAATAAAGACAAAAGTCAATTTATCTTAATCAGGGCATGGTCTAATTCAGATGGGAACTAAGTATGCACAATGTATGTCATTGTTTTTAAATTGTTTGTTTAAATCATTGAACAACTGAAATGATTTTGTTACATTAATTTGTTTCAAGAGGGCCAGTAGCATGCGTCACATGTACCCAGGGGAGGAAAGGCAAAGGCTCAAAATCCACTTAAATACATCAGCCTGGACCCTGCTACAGCCTCAAGATTTGAAGGAAATGCAACATTTCAGCCTAAGAAACGTGAAGGAAAAAGCTGTCATGCCAGAGGAAGTGCAGGAAAGGGAAAGAAATCCAGCCAACCTCATAACATCACTGCACTATTAATTAATTGAGAAAGCAAGCCAAGGTAGACATGTGCAAATGCCATTGGCATCGCCTTTACCCTCACACAACATAAAGGTTTGTGGTCACATTAGCCCCTTTTTCTTTGGTTATTACCATTGGTAATTAATTTTAGTGAGAGAACTCAAACTCACAGCTATGCCCAAGCTCCAAAGCAAACATCTAGAGGCAAGTTGTATATGAGCTTTAGGCTACAGAAAGGCAGGAGAGCCTTCAAAAAAAGGGTGGAGGAAGAGACACCTTGCTTGTACGTCCCATTTGGCTCCTTTCCCAATGGCCAGACCCATCTACAACTGCAAACCTCTGCTCTAAAGCAAGTGACAGCTTTTTTCTTGGTTACTTGTTTTCATTTATTTCTGGTAGTGAAATGTAAACAAAAGCATCTGCGTTTCCTTCTCTTTCCTTTTTTTTAAGTATGCTGCAATGTTTTAATTGATGTTTTTGAAAACAATTCAGGTGAAAGGAAACGTGGTTAGAAAAAAAACCCAGCTAGCTGGCCTCCATCTAAAAAATATGACTAAAACAACATCTTTGAGATGCAGACGAGAAACATTAGGCAAACCTGAGATCAGGCAATGACACCTGCTCACCCTATAGTTAGAAAAGAGAAAGGGCACTCATTATCCTCAAGTTTATGCTGTATTACAACTGAGCCATATGTAGTACAACAGACATATGAATTAATCATTTCTGAATACAGAAACAGACAGTGAAGTGTTCAGGACTGTTCACACATTATCACAATTCACGGGCATCTCCAGTTCTGAGAATATTTATGTCTCCCCCCACTCCATATATCCCTGCTAAAATGAAAGAATGAAAATAAGTAACTCAAAAGGAAAGCACATAAAATATAATGTGACATTAAGCATCTTTCTCATAGGTTTGCTGCATCATATGTATGAGAAGCTTCTTCCTTCAAAAAAAATCTCAGCCCATTCAGCCTAAGTTCTTCCCAGTGCCTCACACCAAAAGGCTAAGGTTCCAATCCACTCTTCCTAAGCTTTCAATTTATTACCCATCTCTTGGCAAAGCCTTCCAAGTGGCACTGCAGTTGCAGATGTCTGTGCACGCATGACATCAAAGATCTATCTTCTGTTTAACTACAGCATTTATCTCATTTTCAATTTAACTTGATTTTTAAGAACCCCAGTCTGCTTACCTTCACTGAACAACCAAATAGTAATCTTTTCCTAAAAATAATTCTCACGAAGTCTGAGAAATCTGCAGCAAGCAAAAAATCTAGCATATATGCATATTCATCAATAAAGAAGACAAAGATGAACGTGCAGCAAAGAGAAATCATGGTTCTTCAAGCAAGCTCGAGTAAGCTGAAAAACTCCTCAAAGGTACAGACTGCAATCAATTAAAGCTCAGTTCTGTAAAGCCAAACCCACAGGAGCATCCTTATTCCCACACTATTCTCTGATTTG
Organism: Psittacus erithacus; assembly: GCA_009867235.2. NCBI lineage: Eukaryota > Metazoa > Chordata > Aves > Psittaciformes > Psittacidae > Psittacus > Psittacus erithacus. Next base: position 37,183 of record WYDI02014406.1, read on the forward strand.
AGTAGAACTTCTGGTAGGAACTGGAGACTACGAGGTTTGAGTCATTAGCAGTAAAAAGCCTTTTCTAAACAAAGTATTTAATACAGACTGCACAGTGAAAAAATGATGTAGCTCAATTAATAATAAACTGAACTTTGCACAAAACTTGCATTCATGGGTTGTTTTATTTTCCCCTACCCCAGTAAACATATCCCAATTCTGACAATCGTACTGTACTTTGAACAACATTTCTGTGCCAGTTCTTAGTATTAAGTGCTGTTTTTCAAACCAGGTGTGGATTGCTGCTGAACTAAAACCTTCTCCACGTGATCGTAGGATGTGATACTCAAAGTCTGCTTTGCAAATCAAAATGTTAAACATCCTGAATTCTCACTGGTCCTGCCATTATGTCTTAGGCTCCAGAAACAATCTATACAAATATGAGAGTACAGATGGTTCAATCTCTCTGCAAGCTGCAGGCACTAACGTGTTGACTTTAACTCATCAATCCCAAATGCAAACGCTAGACAAGTGTCACATAACTTTGTCTCCACTGTCAAGCTTGGATATTTCAATTTTTTTGAAATGTCATCCTCAAATGCCTGAAGTCTGTACATATTTTCTGGCTACCTACCTCTTGCTGCCTGTCATTTAGGGAGATGTGGTACAGCAAAGCTTTGCCAGGAGTCCTATTTCCACAACTCCAGGAAGTTTCACTTGCAAATGAAGGCAGCACTTACTCTCCAGCTGCAGATCTGACAGAGAACTTAAATGTCAGCATGTGGTTCTAGTTTATTTTTAAATATCAAAAAGGGAAAAGCGCAGTAGAAGAATGCAGAAGTTAATTAGGTCCTAACTCAGCATACATGCAACTGGCATAGAAAGACAATTTCATCAAAACCCCAAAATATCCCCAAAATACACTCACTTTATCCATTTCCTGGGCTGTTTCAGGAGCTCTCCCATGTGTGCTCATGGAGAAGAGCTAGTCTGGCAAGCTCCACATACCAGGTGAAAGATGGAACCACAAGATATGGAGGCAAGAAAGGGGTTTATTACAGAATTAGAAAAAAGGCACTGTGAGCTGCAAAGGAGCAGAGAGGGAGCCATCAGTCACTGAATGAGGCCCTGATACCCCTCATATCTGGGATACAAACTGCAAGTTATCTGTCATGCTGGAAATGGAGGGGATAGCTTACCAGCGACACTAAGACTGTATTATTGCCGCGACAACTCAGGGGCTGATGTTTAGAGGGGAAATTCAAGTCTATTCTGAGGCTGCCATAGTGTTCAGAGTGCATTCAAGAAATGCAAAAATGCGTATCTGGAGATCACATATGAAGACTAAGAAAACACCCTGGTCAGAAGGAGATCTGTATGTAGGACTGTTTGATCTATACTTCATGTATGGAAGTGAGCAGAAAAGCAAAAAGCTAGAGGAAGTGAATTGCAAAAGAGTTCTTTTAAAACATTATCCCTAACTTTTCCATAGTTGCAAATGTTGTATTTTATTGCTCCTTAAGAAACTATACTGTCCTTCACCAAACAATTGCTCTAAAGGTCCAGAACATGTAACAACTTTTTCTCCTATGAATCCAGAATAAAAAAAAAAGAAGTCATTCTGCCTTTTTTTTTTTCCAGAAGAAACATAAGGCAAGGTGTAGGACAACCAGAAGGAGAACAGCCATATAAACACTACCAAAAAGTGTTTATTATCTGAAAAACAGAGGATTGTATAAAGCACATAAGAAACCTGAATAACATTTGCTTTAAGATATAAAACTAGTAGGCATATTTCAGAGCATTCAGAGACATTTTTGTCCATCACATTTTTTTTCGAGTTCTGAAATTACCTGCTAAACTAGAACACCCCTGTGTGTGAGAATCCATTCTGTTTTCTCTTCTCATCAGGTCACCAGTCTCATAAAATGACACCTTCAGTATGGTAAGCTGATTAATATGAACTAAGAATTTATGTGCTTGCATCTTTTTCCTGACCATTCAGAAGATTTTACGATTTCCTGAACGCTGGCTTGTAAAACAGGGAACACACTTTTGTGTGGGTTTAGACACAATTAAAGAAAGCTTTCATGAACGCTACAAATCCACCCCAAAAATACAGAGAAAGAAGCTGACGCACATGCACCCCCACGCACAATCACAGAGTAAGACTTAAGTGATGACATAAACACGAAGAACAAAAGAAAATTAGACTGTCTGGATTCCTAGACCAGAGATTTATCCTGATATGTCCCCATGCCACTGTACATACCAGACAGGAAAGCTTCCACACTAAGCACACGTTACAGTCCCTGTATTCTGCTCTGTTAATTAACATGAGTTAATAAAATTATTAAATTATAAAGTATATACAGCTTTTGAGCAGACATCACCTCAAAAGCTTTCAGTACAATACCAGACATCTCAATTTGAAAACGTCTAGCTCCACTGACACTCAAAACCATTATCTACTGACGTTTAAAATTCCTAATTATCAGATAGCAGTAGTACTTTTGTACTCCTCACAGATAAATACATTGCCTTGTCATAATATGGCTCTCAGTTCAGCTGCTAATGGTAAAATCTTTCCAATACAACTTGTTAAGCTACAGAAGTAGACAATTTAATGGTACAGCTCTAACCCAAGAAGAAAGAAAAGAAATGACAAAGTGATTATACTGAACAGCTAACTTTCAAACCTGACCCCACTCATGTTAAAAGTCAATGAAGTTATCAATGAAGAAGTAAAACTCTCCACACAGAAACACAAACTTCGAACATGCACCTACCACTACCCCTAAAACATGCAGAAGATTTTTCTGTAGATCCAGACACTCTTTGCAGTGATTTGCATTTAAATTCATTTGTTTTGTTTTACACTCAGAACTGAGTCAAGGGTAGAAAGCCCATTTCCCTACAAGAAATTATACTGGTGGCATTCATGGCATTGGATGCTGGTGGAAAGGTAATCTAGATTAACTAAGAGTGATTTATCTAATTTCTTTAAAGAAAAGAGTATAAAATACAATCCTGCTTTTCAAAAGAACAAGGAGATTGCTTCACACTCTATAATTATATCTTAAAAATGTAGGGAACACAGATACTCTACATCAGCAGTTTCAAGAATACTCATAAAAAATTTAATAATGCTATTTGTTCGGTGAACCTAATCTTACACCACTAAAAGAATAAATATCTTATTAGTTTGACTATGATGATTTCTTTTTTGTAAATGGGATCAAACTGAAAAGAATATAAAGATGAAGAGAAACATATTTTTTTCACCAGGACACTGATAGTAAAGGTCAACAAAGTTTTCAATTAAAAAATATCTATCTTTAGGAACATTATATTAGCCCTGCTGTGTGTTATTACTACTGAAAGCTGTTTTCTCAAGCAAGATGATTTTCTAACCTTATTATGTCATGTATTTATGTGACAGGTAACAGTAATTTTTCATTAATGTCAGTTTATACATCTACTGCAATTCAAACATGTTCTTTCATCATCTTAATCACCCCATCCAAAAACCTTTTGGCATGGGGTAAATGACGATTAAAATTTGTACAGTTCATCCCTGCTATTTCTTTCCAGGACACGAAATGTGTGTCATTTGTTTTCTTCTATTATGTACAGCCTTTGTACAGAACTACATGATTTTCCGCAATGTGAAAAATGACAATCTGTATACAACCTAGATGATGCTAACGTGCCAATTTGCTGGATGCTTCTTGTAACTACATTGCAAATACTGGGAATTTCTGTTTTGTTTTGCTTTTCACATGGCCTTGACTCATTTTTCCTGTTCTGACATGATCTGCTAGGACAAAAAGAGAATAAATGCCTTGTCTCAGAGATGAGAACTAAACTCAAGTTTACATTTTGAATGCACAGTGACAGCTTTTAGTAGTTTGTATCTTTATCTCCAAAACACATTAAAAACCCTATTGCTGGATGCTACCTTGACACCTTGCTGACACGGTACACACAGTGGGCTAAGGAACAGACCTAAAGGTTGAAACTAAGAGCTTTATGGTATAGGAAGACCAGGCTGAGCACAGGTGTACTCGCCCCAGCCAGGCAAATGCTGCCAGCAGCTGCTCTTTGTATGAATGACGTGTCTCCCATTTTTCTTTCCTAAATGCCTTGGTATGTCCTATTTAATCAAAGACAGCTTCCTTATTTTGAAAAGAAATTGTTTCAGTAATATTGAAGAAACACAAAACACAGAAAGGTCTGTTTTTAAATCATTTGTTAAATTTACCATTTAGTTATTCAGAACAGAGTTCTGATTTTCAAATTTAGCAGATATCAAACAAATTAGCAGGATGTACTTCAAAGCTCTTCTGTTTGGTTTTTTTTTTGAGACAAGGTTCAACACTGCTGAACAAACATGCTGCCAGAAGTACAGGACTGGTGACCGCACTCACAGTACCGCTAACATCTTCCTTACATCAAAAGTCACTGCTTCCAATTACTGCTAAACACCATTATACTTCACAAGCTACGGAGAAGTGCTAACCCAATCATGGAGCATAAATGAGCTGAGGAGGGGACACAACCACTCATCATGGCCTTTGAAAGTAAATGTCTCCATTTTCTTGGCAATGGACCAGCTGAGTTTGCCTGACCTTTATACTGTTCTTTAGCAACACGCTCTGCACGCTTTGTCTGCTCATCATCAAGGCAGTAGTTAAGTTATGCTGCTGTCTTTCCAAGGAATATAAATGGACTGTGAATCATGCTGCAACTCATAGCAGGAACCCATTTTATCATAAGGCTTTAAGCCCATTTTGTGCAAAGAGGAGCCCTCTGCTCCCGTGTCCTCAGGCTGCGGATCACATCAGCTCTTCCTCAGTATGGTATATTTCACAGGACTTGGAAAAACTTGCAGCCAAACATCAATATGATGATAAAGGTGTGCAGCTCTCACTGTGACTCTAGGGTAACTTCATCCATACTTACCTAAGGTAAATGGCCACCTCAAATTTCTTGCCTGGTATTTAGATACTCCTCCAGCAGATGCCTGAGATTCTATGGACAACTACAAATTCCATAGAGCAGGTCTCTTCTCAGCCATGTGACACTTACAAAAGCTGGTGTCACTGACACAGATGGCACTAAATGACACATGAAATACTCAAGCACTGCCTACTGATGCTAAGATACCCTGAAAATAAATTGGAAAGAAAAAGATGAGAGTCATTAAGAGGAAAAAGAAACACTCTTGGTGAACACAGGAAAGGAAAGAAAACAGGGAGGCAGAGAAGCACAAACAGGCAGTGAAACTGTAGGAGAAATGACACGCTTGCAGAAAAAATGTGGTGGGTATAAAAATCCAAGGCTGTAAATATGAGAGAGTGTTAAAAAAATGGATATAGTCACTGTGGTCCCTCTGAGAAGCTTAAAACTCAACACACAGCTTTCTGAATGAGAAAACAGCTAGAGTGATTTTGGTGGAAGACTTACACAAAATGCTTCAAAAGAGAAAACATGCCTAGAATATACATAATGACAAAAAGCACACCATACTCAATATGGCCTCAAATGTTACTGAGGTGAGCTGACATTACTGCTTTCAGTAAGGAACATTACCATGAAAAGTACTCAATTAAGAGGAAGAGCAGGAAGAGATCCCACCAGCAAGCAAGGAAGGGGAGGTGCATCACGCTTCACTGTGCAACACACACCAGCACTTTCTGTTGATAAACGAGTGAAATAAAACCAAGCCAAAGCACCCCACACACCATCACTCTGCCTCAGCACAGAGATTTGCTAGCTGTCAATGAACAATTTAATCTGAAAAAATGTCTACAAACAGCACACATCTGCTCTCTCAAACATCCACTGTTCTAGTACTTGATGTTCAACTGCTATAATTGCAACAAACATCACATTTTTAATCAAACTGACCTTCTTTTCCTTATTGTTTTTCCACATTCATCAAGCTTGGAGCTTTGAGCCAGATCTATAATCTCAGTTCAAATCTTCTTTCAATGGTTTTAGCTGTTACCTAATAAAGACTCAGAGTCCATCTCAACTCCTAGGGTTCTGTTGACTATTCTGAAATAAATTCTTTGATCAAGTTTGCCAAAGGACCAGGACAGCCAAGAGAAATAAAATCAGAAGTCTGTCATATATCCAGTGTGAGTGTATCTTGGTTATTGTGAAATACACTCTGTCACAAAGCACGGTTTTTCCTCTGCCATCACCTGAAGTTACTTTTTGTTGCTATATACATATATGAATTATTAACTGGCAATGTGACTTTGCTTGAATAGCTCTTTTTGCAACTGACTGGGATCTATGCCCTAAGAATATATAAATTATATCCAAACACTATGCACCTGTCTGCCCATTTTCTTCTATTTTCAACTTTAAAATCATAACTTCCATTATCCCCACTGATGAACATATCATAATCAAAGCTCTCTAAACAGTGGTTTTGGTTCTGGTATACACTTTTCAAATATTAAACTGATAAGGATTGCAGTATTTCAGCATACATAATTTAGTTCAAAAATCTAGTTCAAATCACACTATTTTCCTAATGATTGATTTACTCTGAGGTACTTGAGAGCAAATGTTTCCTTCTATCTATGGCATTACTTCTCATAGATTAAAATCTAGACATCACTTCTTCCCCAGGGTCCCAGAGCAATCATCCTTCTACAGATGAGTGGAAATCGCAAGAATTTCACCTTAAAGAAGTTCATTTTCAGTCCTCTTGCTAGAGTTTGGGTTGAGATCCTTCAATACTCCAGCCCATTGAGACAGCCATGAGTCCCAGATAGCTCTATGGAGACGGGAACAAATTCTTTCATCTTTTACAATGTACAGTGTACTATCTCTGTCTCTTGACTCCTTCAAAGGTGTCTTGCTGCCATAAAGGCTCCAAGGGAACTGATAGAGAACAATGTCCTGGGACAGGCCATCAACACCACTTCCTCAGTTATCTCCACACTAGGGCAACAAGCTTGAGACAAACCTATGAGCAAGGTCTTCCACACAGCACACATCCCAGTTCAGTAATACACAGAAATTAATATCCTAATTACACTTTGTCTTTCATTTTAAACATTCATTGCAACTAAAATAAAATCACGTTTCAAATTTCGCATCACTTCCCTTTCTACAACACAACTAGACTGGAGTGTATCTGTCCATATTGTCTACACAAGGAACCTGAACATGCAAATACAACTTATTCTAACAAAATCAGGCAGACCCATATGATCATATTTTGGCATGTTAAGATAGGAATTCTCATCTCTGTTTGGTTTTCTAGTTCTCTTAAATTCCAGTTTTTAATTCCAAGAAGAAAAACCACCCATGAATTCTAAGATATAATTCATAGTTGCTTCACAATTCTTTGCACTTGTTTTCAGCTTAAATTGCTTTAGAAGTCCACAACATTAAATAAGCCCTGAAAACTTCTAGAGGTAGAAGCATATGAAATGTTAACTGTCAATATAAATTATATTGGCATATGTTTACAGTTTTTAAAATATTTTAAAATAAATGGGCAAAATGCTCACTTTACAGATGTATGTAGACAGAAATGAACTGCATTCATTCACAATATATTTCTCAATGAATCATCACATCTCATCAAGATAACCATTTTTATAAATCACCTCCTGTACTTCATGCCTTTAGGAAGGATTTTTTTTAGTTGCATTTTTGCTGGCACAAAAACTGCATTTACTCTCTAACTTGTGGAAAAGTGGCTTCATTCCCATTTCTAATTTCAGAGTGGAACTGATTACGACTGGGTTATGAACCCATATCCTACAGAGAGCCAATAAAAACATAAATAGGAAAAAAAGTTTTTATAAAGAACTTTATAATAATATTTTGAATAGGATTCTGTTGGCATTCTGCAATTTTGCTAGAATGTTTACAACTCTGCAAATGCTAGAAACCTAAAAGGGACACAGATTAACTTCTTATACATTTACTGCTGATAAGAGATGTGACATTTACTTCTTTCAGAGACTGTTCTTGTTCTTCAAAAATCATCAGTATCTAACAAATAATTCTTGATTAAACAATAGAAGCTTTGTCATTAATTTATTTTCTTTAGTGTCTCTAAAATGCTACTAACCAGCTTGTTAAAATAGCAATATTCTTCTATAAAAATGACAAGGAAAGTATATGTAGAATAAAAAGGAATGCTAGGCATTTGTCCTTAGCTGCTTGTTTTTCTTCCTCATTTTAGACAGGCAGATACACTTTCTTTAGTGGGAAAAAAAAAACAAAACAGCACAAAAACCAACCAAAACCAGTACAAGCATCCTTTTTCCAAGAGCCTCTTTTCCATCCAAGCCTTTCAATGACCTTTTCTTGTAGAAAAAGGCATTTCAGCTTTTATAACTTCAGTTCTTAACCTCAATGCCTACAGTTTTTAGCCATCCTGCCAACTAGCGACAAATGTGAGGGTTTTTTGTGATGTGGACACATGCCCAGAAACAGGTATCATTTAGCACAGACAATCTTTAGCCATTCAATAGGTGACATTTCAACAAGGAACCCTGATGGGGGACTCACCTTATCATGTTGCCCATTTCCACAAGTACTCAGCGAGTGAAGACAGAATGGCATTCAAATGCACAGGGCAGGATGCAGCAAAAATACTGCTGGTTTTTTGAACTGCAGGTATGTGATTTATGCCAACAAAATCTTAAGATTAAATGACCTGCCAAGTTTAGAATTGAATTAGTTTATATACATATACACAATGTATGCCTGCATACACTCAGTCTCTCCATTCCTGCTATCAGCTACACTGTGTACCTAACATTAAGCACGCTGTTTCTAAGGCATTTGGTCATTCTGGATTACTGATAAGTGCTTCTTGTTTCAGACCAGTAATTTTAATCCCATCCATTGCTTTTATATATATTTTTATAAAGCTCTCACTAGTTTCATCCACCTTAACCAAGAGGCTAGGATTTTTTTGAATCCAAGCTAAAGCTGGGAAACAAACAAGCAACACCTACAAACACAAGAGAAAAAGTTTTTCTCAGTTACTGCTACAAAACAGCAGTAGAAAACAGGGAGTTTGAAATAACCATTCTCCTGAAAGCCATGAAATGAAAAACAAAGCCACTCTGGTTGGAACCTTCTCTGCCACCAATATGTAATTTTTTTGCCACCAGCATTGTGGATTACACTATAATAACTGACAACATGCGCACAGCTTTGATGAAAATTTAGTTGAGATATGTAATACCTGCTAAAGCAAAATATTGCATTTTCTGTGTGGTGCAAATGAGCAAAGTCACTTAAAGCACTTGACATTGAAACATGCTGATTTAAAACTAAAATGATTTATTCCAAACTGAATTCATTCAGCAGAGTTCAAACACTACCAAATGAATTGTTATTTTACACAGCAGTTTCCCAAGGGAAAGTCTCCCTTCAAAATGAATTTTTAATCAATAAAAAGATACTGTTCAGTGACAAAACCAAACAAAAAGTAAGTAGGATGCTTATGTTTTTGCTGTGAAAGACAAAGTGGAGAAGAAACACGTGAAAGTGTTCTTTTATCTTTACTATAAAAATACTGAGTATATTTAGTGGGGTTTTTTTTTCCTGTTTTCCAACCAATCTCAAGTATTTGTCCTATCTAATTTAATGCACTTCCCACAGCAGGGTTGCATCATCTCCCTAAGGAGTAAGAGCATTTCTGGAAGCTTTTGAAGGTGCAAAGTCCCTTTCTCCTACAGCTCCTCCATCCGCTCCATACATCTGCCCTGGTCCAAGCAGTGCCCTGTACTTCACTTTCTTGTCAGCCTCCCTCTGTTTATTTACCCCTTGCAGCCCAGCAGGCACTCGATTCAGAGTTTTTTCTGGATAACACTTTTAAATGCTGGCACCTATGCAGAAAGCACTATTATTGTTTAACACCAACATCTCTTCAGGCTGGTAAAAGAAAAAGGGTGTGACTTCTCATCATATTAATCACCCTTTTTTGGCCACAGGAATTAAGCAACAAGCGTGGGGGTACCTAACATTTTATCTTTCCAGGAAAACTCTCATTCAACAGGAATGCTGTTCTTCACAGCGGAAAGACCTTGGCTGAAATCTGTCACAAGCCAATTTTAGTATGCTGTTATTTTCATTTTACTTAGGCTACCTTTGAGAGAGAGGACTCACCTTTTCTTTGCAAAGCACAATGCATGTTTATGGCGCAAGAAAATCAGTGTTACTACTAACACCTATTTCAATCACCCGCCACCGGACAAACTAAATGTATTCTCACGTGCCACATAGTCTTGAACTGTTACTGCATGTTTCTGGGAACATGGTCAGTTTAGTCTTCTTCAGTAACAGATGGGCTAGCAGTGGGATTGGAGATGGACTCTTAGGGAAACAAGACTTCTGCAATCAGGCAGTCTGCATGCATGCTTGTCCACTCCAGCTTCCCCCCAACACAAACTGACTTTTCAACCCAGTAGCTGATTTTGATCAGACTTGACAGAGGGACAAAGTCACAAAAATGTTACCTTTTTACATACTTCATGCAAATGAATGACCTGGAAGAGGAACAAAACTGGGCAAATCCTGCGCCAAAGAAAAGGTGCAGCATGTGATACAGCTCTCACTGCACATCAGGAATGCACATGAGAGAAACCTGCAACATGCCTCAGCTGAGGGAAAAGCATCAGTCTGAGCTCTGATCATCTCAAGGCACCAAATCAGGAAATAAATCCAGAAATATAATGCCCTGTTTTATTAATTCTGCTGCTTATGAGGCTACCAGTTAGTTAAAATCACATTAATTCTCCTCTCACCGAGCATCTTATGCACTTTTAAATTGCTAACGTTATATACAAGCAATGGGACTTGGAGAAGACAGTAACCATTATTACCTTGGAATCAGTCAATATACATGAAGCAAGTTTGTGGCTGCCAAATACCTTTGCAAAATGTGAGACAATAACTGCTTTCCAATTGCAGTAGAAGTTGCAGCAGAAATACTTGTTTGCCAGTGAGCAGACTCTCCAAGATACTTAGGTCCCACCAAGCCCAGCAAGAGGGTTTGCTCTTCCAGGAACTTCAGGGGCCTCAACAACTTGCTCCCACTGAATTTCCATATATTCTCTGTGCCTTGCACGCTATGAAAATTAACCTGTGCCAGCCACGTGGCAACCCAAAACCCTAAATGGTGATATCTAGCACTAGCTGCTAACCTCAACTTTAAAAATATGTGCAACCTAGAGCTGTTAGCTGTCATTGCCCTCCCAGTTCCCCTACATATGTAGAGAAGGGATCATTAGAAGACATCAGGAACAGCAAGGAAAGAGTCATGCCACAGGGTATCAGCTACCTTTTTTTCTTTCACCCTGAAACCCTGAGTAGCAGGTTATTGAGGAGCTCCAAGCAACTCCATATTGAACATGCCCCACAGACCAAACACTGAAACTATGGAAATGGTCTGGGTCAATCTGTTTCTAGCATGTAGCATGTTTTTATTTCAAACAAAACATTTAGATGTTTATTTAAGCTACAAAATATTCAAGATCAGGAATAGACATAAAAATTCTCACAGAAATAATTAAAAAAAAAATAATTTTCAATTCTTAATTTAATGAGGAGAAATTTTAAGTGCAGAAGCTTTCCTAAATTACATAACTTTGAAGAAGTCTGGGGGAATGTGGAAGGATCTCCAAAGCCCCAGCTACTGACCTCACAGATGTGCCTGCTCAGTGGGTTTCCCTTCAGCTTGCCTACAGAGAGGTCCACTAAGGAAATGCAGATGGCAAATGGCAAGCTGGAAGCGCAGGGAGCCGAGGAGGCAGGCAGACAGCAGGACAGACTGGTGGGCAGGAGTGTGAAGCATAGCGGTACGGAGAGTCATCAGCCATCTGCCTCCCTTGCAGCTAGAAGTGCAGCATGATCAACAGGTTCCTGTGGCACTTCCCTGCGGTTCTCCTTTGGAAATAACTATTAACTGAGATTAGTAAGGCAATAACACAAGTGCTAAACAAATATTATTTTCCCAAAACTCAGTGCTGAATGACTCTTGATAGGTATTTCATAACATAATAGAAAAAAACCCAACAAACCTAGAGCTTTTAGGTTATTTTCTGGATCTAAGAAATCCCCAATGCTGTTACAGCAGCACCTGGCAGTGCAACATAAGCACATTTAAGGGCACATTTTCCTATGAATATTTTTCTATATCAAGAGTATAGCCTCAAAAAGCTCCTTCATGCTTAAAAATGTGACTACTTTATATGAATCATAAAAGTTAGTGGTTGTTGCACTGGCTCCTCAAGCTGTTATTTTATGCCTTAAGCCAAATTCAAAAGAAGCAACACCAGAGTGTAACATCAACTTGTCTTCACTTACTGGCTTCCTTCATTTGCAAGCCATATTCTCTCAACGAGGAGTTGTGAAATGTTAAAACAACCTGGAGAATATTTCTAACTTGTAACAGCAACTTTGCTTTGAATTCTCCCCTGATTAATCACATAAAAAAAAAAAAGCTTCTTTATCTTAAAAGTATTTCAGGCACAGATGAAAATAAACAGGTTAAAAATACTACATCATACTACTAAACACAAAAATATTACTACACTTGTTATTTATCAGTCCCAACATTTCATACATTCATATAAAGTCTGCAAATGCTGCATCTGGTATCTGAACTGCTCACATTGATACGAGATCTTTAAAAAAACCCGCCAAGATAGAAAAATCGTCATCAAATCTGTATGAAGAAATACACATGAAGGGAGCTACTCACCTTTTTTTTAATGTGTGCCCTGGCCTATAATACACTTCTAAAACATTCTTTAGGTATACGAGGCTTCAGGTAAAAGCAAGCAAATAATACACAGGTTGCCCAGAGCAGTGGTAGATGCCCCATCCCTGCAAACATTCAAGGCCAGGCTGGACAGGGCTCTGAGCAACGTGATATAGTTGAAGATGTCCCTGCTCATTGCTGGGGGATTGGACAAGATGAACTTTAAGGTCCAAGGTCCCTTCCAAACCAAACCATTCTATGATGCTATGATTCTATAGGGCAGACTAACATCTCATTTTAGTTGGATCCTTCTGGAATGTCCATACTTCCAGCGGGACAAAAGGTGGCTCCTGGAAAGGCTAGCATGACAATGCTACAGCTGGTTCATTAAAGGTTTACAAATATTGATTATTCAACAGTACAGAACTATGTTTGCAGTAATGAGGGATAAGACTTGGGCCCTTGGTAACAGTAAAGGTTAAAGTGAGCCTCTGGTGCCAGTGTACTGCAAGCCTGGTTTCATGCTGCAGCCAGCAGGGTGCTGGTTATTAAGCTCTGCTGCAGGGCACTGCTGTGTCGTCTCCTGGCTTCCTTACAGCAGAAGCCCAGGAAAACACTTCTTAATCTTAAGATCCACACTGAAAGTATTAACAAGAATACAGAAGTCTGAGTAAAAGAGGGTGAAATACCTTACACATACATATGCTTACACATACAACTCCTCCAGTTTTAAAGCAGAGCACCCTTGCTCTGCAAGTTTCAGAAACCAGCCCAGACAGACTCACCAGCCCTTTTGCATAATTTTGCCTTTCCGGAGGGGTAGAAGTAGGTGATTAAAGGTTAAAGCTGGGGGTCAGCTTGCCAAATTCTTTTGATAGCTTCTAATGCTTTTAACCAGTATTCAGCAGCACCTTCACCCTCTCTCCCCTTCCTTTCATATCACCAACTCTGCTTTGTAGTTTTAACACTGAACTGCGGTTCCAAAAGCACCAACCAGAGTGAAGACACTCATCTCTTACAGCATCAGCTTCCCCTTGTGAATTTCTCATGAAAAATGCAGCAAGAAATCTCTAGTGGGAGTCTCACAGCCTTTCTGCATGTTGGTCATCTGCAAACAAAAGAGTGGAAGTACAGAAAAGAAAATGGCTGTTTGGGGATATTTAGCAAAACTTTCTCCTGAAAAACCCCATACTGATTCACAAGCACCTAAACTTTCATCAAAGAAAATTATCCATTTTCTGTGTGCTTCACAGTAACGTTGAGAAGTCTCTGAAGCACTTTGATTTCAGGTGAAAAAGTCCTCTTACTGAAACTCAATACATTTAGAAATGTACGAAGTGACTAACACTGAAGCACAGCATTTATCTAAGACATAGTTTTAGATTTGACTTGGAAAACATTGATAGCCAACTCTCTTGCAATTTAGGACAGAATTTCTTAAATCCCACATTTTCACTGTCAATCACCCCTTCTACACTATGGCCCAGGGAGGCTCTGCAAAAAGAGGTGTAAGTATCTCTGAGTATGCCCATACTGCTAAAGAGAAGGTGGCCAGGAGCATGTCTTGGGCTCTGCACTCCTGAACACTTTAGCTGTTCAGCCTTCAGCTCTGGTTTGCTCTTTGTCTTCAGGGACATTTTGCTCCCCAAGCCCCTCATTTTTGGGGAGAAGAACACCAGGTGGATGAAGTGGGCACAGATCTGGCTTATGCTACTTCACAGGTCATAAAACATGGGATGTTAACATTTGTGCTATAAAAGCCACCACCCCGGTGGGCCGCAACACGATTTTCTCACTCCTTTAGACATTTTGGACTAAAAAGTCCACGGACTACGTGTAAGGGCTAAAGGACTACCATGAGGAAGAGGCCCATGGCCAGACAGAATAGATTCAGCCCATCAACTTTGGTGCAAGTGGTGTGGAAAGGGGAAAGCCTGCAGCATCATTTCGCCTCGAGATCATGAGCTGCTACATTCAATGTGTTTGTTGCTCATATGTGCATATATACTTTTGTGTAAATGCTCTAAGTTCATTGTATGGGCTCATGTTAAGGTGGGTCTGCAGTTTGTCAGAATTTATTCACTTGGTGGCACTTTTTATGCATTTAGCATGAAGAATAAACTAGCATATTCATTAAGTAACAGTTAAACATGGTCACATTGACTGGCACACTTATCCAGTAGGGCTGCTAGGTCAAAGAAAGAAACATGTCCGAAAGAAAGCAAAAGCTTGTAGCAGAGAAGAAAAGGCAAAGCTTCAAAAGCAAGGGGTACATGCTCATTCACATCAATATTATTTCTTTGCAAATTACCATGTATGCGTTTTAGAAAAGTGTTTTAATAAAAAATATTTCCTCCCTTTTTAAAAATAAACCAAAAATAGCACAGCAATTTCCCAAAATTTCAGCTTTGGCTGAAATCACCACTCTCTTCATCTGCAATGTCACTTGATTTTTCCTCTCTTGATAATTCAAAATGTTGTCCATGCTACTTACTGGAAATTTAGGCAATGCATTTACCATTGTTATTATCTACTTCACTGGATTATAGAAAGTGTTTTAAATAAAGAAACTGAATAATCTAGGCTTAACTGCTTCATACAGGTTTTCAATATGTATATTTTAAATTGAGTATTTTTAATCTATAGCAAGGTTTCATGCAAACCAGCCTACACAAGGTACAGAAACAAAACTCACTTTCAATAGCAATGCCCCAAGACAGGGCTTTAGAAAAAAAAAAATGCGTGGAATTTAATAACAATGCTGGTTCTGTACCAACACTGAAGTTTTACAGGACACCTACATTTCCAGGAATGCACACCTGGCATACTTCATAGGTATCAAAGTTGTAACTATTAAAAAAAAAGAACTATATTAAAAAAAAAGACAACCCACAAAACCAAAAAAAGGCAGGGTCTCTTCATTACCAAGAGACTCATCAGAAGAGGTGCAATCATAATCCAAAGTTAAATGGCACTATTTTTTTTTCCAAATAATTTTTAAACCATCCTTTGTATTTCTGCGTTTTGTGTGCCTGGAAAGTTGCACAAAAACATGATGCTTCAGGGCTGCACCTAATTATATAGGGCACCCAGAAATAGGTGTATCTGACTCAGAATTTCTTCATGCTTGCCAACCAATCAAACCATAAGAAATATAAGCTATGGTTAAATTAAGCAATAAAATACCACAAGCTGCAAGTTGTAATGTATTAGCATACGCTGCACCGCAAAAAAGATCACAACAGGAAACTGTTTTAAAGTAGTAGTTGTCCCCAGTACTGCTGAGAATATCGTCACAACTGTGACCTTACACAATTTGAGTCAGAGAACCAGCCACTCTAAACTGAATGTTACAGAACAGAATTAAACATCAAACAAGGGTAAGTGCACTAAAGCAGTGATATCTTTGCTTGCCAGCTGTTATCTGCCACCTTTTTGAACTTTTATAAATGCAAGGTTTTTTGCTTGATAATCATCCTTCTCTGCAGACAATCTTCAACTGAATTACTTCAATGACTGACAAACACAGAACTGGTACAAAACCAGGCTTAACTTGCAACTAATGCTGAGACTCTGCCATTAATCTTAAACTGAAATGGTAAGCTTGGGCACTGTATTTCACAAGCAGTCCAGGACAGGTGGGCAACTGACCAGATGACCCCCCCCAAAACAATGTGCTTGTCCAGATCTTTTCACTTAGAAACATCTCTGAGATGGTAGGTGCAGCTGAGCTGTTTTACTTCACTATTCCAAAATTCTATTCAACAAATTATGTAAATCAACTGGACCAAATATGGTCCCAGAGATTTCAAAAGAAAATGTATTTCACAATGAGAATATCAGGATATTTGTTTTCATGTCCCAAGTGTCATTAATCATTAGCAACTTACACAAAGTTGCTAAACAAAGCACAAAAAATATTAGATTAATCCTCATATTTTCTGCCTAAATTTTAGGAAAGCTAAAAATTAGTTATAACGGTAAGAGAATGGCCTGAGAACTATAAAGCAATTATAATAATCGATAGCCACTGCATACACAGGGAATGACTACAGCAATTAAAGGTGAAACCAGTAAGTGATCTATGCCAATATAGAGAATTTTCCATTAATAGCTGCTGTTCCATAGAACCACTATAACCTTGCTAATCCAGCCATCTGACTAACTTGTAAAGTCATTTTCTAAATGGGAAGTAATGAGTCTTGAGTTTGAGTTGCAAAGAGTTCTTTTAGTTCATAGCAATGTGGCAGTAAATTCCAAGCAATGTGGCAACTTAACATCAGCTGCATTATATGAATACAAGGGGTTTTTAGATTCATAATACAAAGAACACTCTTCATCTATATTCATCATGAAGCAAACTCTGCTGTTAAACACTGCTTTGCACAAAGGCTGCAAACATAATATACAATCAGCTATGAAACTAAAATATGTTTAAGAGTTTTGAACAACTGAAGTATTTCCTATTCATTTTACATTAGGAACATATCCAGATTTTCATGTCTGCAAATGAACAATCATTTTCAGAAATGAATAAAACTGTATACAGCAAAATATTTTGTACTGTATCATTTTCCAAGCTCTATGGTTACCTTTGCAGCAGTATTTTAATGGCTACTTTTCAAAGAAAAGCATTTTGCCACTTACAGTCTCTGTTATTCATTGCACATTATTAAAGCAAAGATCTAGAAACACTGTCTACAGCATATTGTGATCCACTGCAGCTGCAGGTGATTTACCATATAATATACCCCAGTTCACACAGTGTAAGCGATCACTTGTGAAGCGGCACAAGACAGGGATGGTGCAGGGCTGACAAAAACTTGAAGTAGATTTTTCTAAACAATTACACAGCACTCTTAGAAAAATCAAGAATACGAAGGTAAAGCATCCCATTACTTTACTGGTATTTTGCTTGAGTAAGAGCTTCTGGATTGAGCCTGGAATTAATAGCTAGTAAACAGCTTCAGGATTTGGCCTGCAATTTATACCCGCAAAAGACTTTGTCCAAAAGTTCTAGTGTTTGAATCAACAAAACATAAATCATGTTCTCTGCTTTTATTAGTGGGGGCAGCAATATATGTCAGAGCTTTTATATATATATCTATATATATCTATAAACATCTACATGCTTGAATGCATCAGTTTTCTGAAAGCAGAAAAGAGTGTGAGCTGAATGCCAGGATGGTGTTGAGATTTCAAAGGAAATAAACCACTGTGATAAAAGCTGTGCTCTTTTCACCCCTCATCAGTGCCCACGGAGTCCTCTTACAAGGGTGATCATTAGCATGCCATTAGGTCCCAGTTCCGTGGTCCTCTGAGGGAGGAATTGAGTTAACCAAAGAGCACAGAGGTAAGAAAAGATCCGTAGTCCCTTAGAAAACCAACTGGGGACAAGCAAAAGAATTAAAAATTGACTGGCAGAGTAGCTAAAAAGCCACTCAAAGGGAAGTCTGATGTCTTTCTCTTGAGCGGCTTTTTAGAAAACACCTGAAATCTGCTAGGAATCAAAAGAAGCTTTTCGTTTTCTTTTTCCATTGGAAAAAGAATGTAAAAACACTTCACTTCAGACTCAAAAGCTTGCAATTGACCCTCCGTATTAAAAAAAAAAAAAAAAGAAAAAAGAAAAAAAGAATAACCATATTTTTCCAGTGGTTTGGTTTTGGAGGTTTTGTTTGTTTGTTTGCTTATGGTTGGTTTTTTTGTGTGTGTGTGTTGGTTTATTGGGGTTTTTTATTTGATTTTTTTGTTTGTTTGTTTCCCTCAGGGTAAAAGAACTGTCACAGGACTGGGCACATCTTTACCACCATTAATTCATCTGTACCCTGGTATCCCTGCCATGTCCAGGGAAGTGGCTTTGCTATTCTGCTTTTTCTTCCACCAGAGTTTCTCTAACTCAGTATCTTCAGAAAAAGGCAAATAAATGCAGGAAGAAAACTCACATTAACCATGTCAAAAATCGTCATACAGTGAAATTCCCAGCTAACATAACAGCTCAGTATCTGCCAAAATAAGTGTCACTTTCAAGAAAGTGACTGGAAAAAATACACTACAGTTACAGGTTTACTGATTTAATTGCAGTAAGTTGCAACTGCTGTCAATAATTTATTTTTAAATGAACAGTATTTCTATCACATGCTGCTGAGGTTGTCGGACCCAGCAAAAAGAAACAGTTTAATTTGTTCTTTTTCTTCACCTAACGGGTCATGCAAAGTCGATTTTCTGTTCTCGTTACCCAGTTATAAATGTAATTTTGAAAGTTAAATAGCCAGATGCTTTTTACAGCTATAGAAAGTTAAGAGAAATAACTTTCCCTCTAAGCAGTAAAAGAGGAGCTCTGGGCTGAGGGGCAGGAGTTATACAATCACAGGGATAAGCATACAGGTCACACTGCTGAGTTCAGAGAGAAGAAGCTTTCAAGAACTGAAATATTAAGAGTTTGAGCAATAGTTTGAGCTGTGGTGACAGACAGGTAATACGCTTGAGATATTAAGTAGACAGAAATCATATTAGCAATCATAAAGGTCCGTCTCAACAGTGATGCCAGAGTTACAGTCCTGAATAAAAGACAGTGACGTTGTTGGGTGCAGTAATTTAGAAAAATGTAGGGGGAGGACTGACATTCTCGTGTATGATGCTGACCAAAGCCATCGCGCTGCCTTTCCGTATTATCTGAAAAGACAGATTTCTTTTGAGAAGATTTTTCACTGCTTGCAGAGCATCTAAGACACTGACAGATAGCTAGATAGAGAACTAGAACACCAAAGAACAAAACTGATACAATATTTGGTATTACTTAATCATGAACTTGCATCTCCTGCATTTGTTACATGAAAGAAGTTTGCAGATTAGCAAATGACATTCTGTGGAGGTGTAGCTGTTTGTGCCATCACTTTCACAAGGTATTCATACATTCTCCCAGTATTCTGCACTAATTGTTGTTTTTAATCAAACTAAAATGTTAATGATGTTTTAGAACATATGACCAGCAATTCCCAGGGCTAAACTGTAGGATATCAGTTTCATCCTCCTGCCAGAAAACAGCATGAACTCTATGTGGTGATCTGTTGCTGTCACCTGCACACCCTCTAGAGGTAGGCAAGGCAGCCCTCAGTTAGAAATTAATCCACAAATCCATACTTGGAACAGCATAACCTGTCAACATCACCTATCCATTACTGAAAGCTTCACATTTATGGCTGAAAGACAGAACTTTATTACTGAGCCATCGCAACATACTGAAAACAGCAGATACACTGCATGTTCATAAGACACAGCCCTGTGAGACTGGCGAGGACAAACACTGGTTCATCACAAGATGCTGAATGTAGGTACTGGGAGGTAAGTGGACCTCCCTAACATACTTATCCCATTCCTAAAATCAAAATACACTTCAGATCTCTTTACTGACTCTTCTAAATGACTTCAAAATCTTTACAACTGTTCATGTTTTCATCCAGGATTGTTTTCATCTTAGTCTTGTTTCACAGAGATTTGCTGCTTTTACACTAAAGACAGAGAAGAATACAATTTTGCCAGGCATTAATAAACCTGAAAACCACAATCAAAATTCTATAAAATCATATTTCATAAATACTGGGCACTCTGCTAGTTAATTTTATCTTCCAGATACAGATCGTATCCTAAATGTCACTGTGCTGTCTCAACATATCTGCTTTCAGTCACTATTCATTATATTATTTATGGTTAACTCCTAAAGCTCATGATAAACACAAGCCAAAAAGAATGCTGTGACCTTTCACTGAAGTGAAATCTTCAGATATGGGCAGATGAAAAAATATTGGAGAGCAAAATCATACAAAGGATTTTTCCAGCTAAATGCTTCTCTTCTGACACTTTCTGGTGTGACACTGCACTTCAGTTTGGTACAGTTACTTCATCTCCAACTTTCTCATTAATGAACAGCAGCAATAACAATATTTAATCTAATATTATCATATTTTAGATGTCTTTCATATTTCATGGATATCATTAACTGAGCTATGGTTTCAAGGAGAAATATACTGGACAGGAGTAAGAATGGCTGAATTCCTTCCTGCAGAAAAAGTCCCTGAGGAGTGTGTTTCTCGCCAAGTGAAAGCTTATTCAGTACTGGAATTTCAGATGCATCTTCACAGGTTTTCTTCTAACAGTAGGTGTAGCCTGGTTAGAGGTCAGAGATTCAGCTGCACTGTACTGAGCCAGCAGCATCCCCTTCTGTCAAATAACCCACAAGAGTAGTTAAAAAGTGACCTAAGCTCCAGCAGAGAGTAGACCCAGATGGGAATAAACCAGCTGAGGTTCAATCTCAGCAAGGAAATTTACATGAACATTGGCCAAAGGAAAACCAATCAGAAACATATTCAGGAAGTGAATAAAATTTTCATGTTGTAGTAAAAAAATTATGATTATTTCTTCAGGTCTGCACACTCAGTTGAGACCTCAATGGAAGAAAAATGTAAAGATCAATACCATGTTTCATTATATATAAATCAAATAAACTGATTCACACTTGCACTTCAGCTTTATCTCTACAGAAAGCAGATACTAAAAGGGGAAAATGTTAATTAAAATTGTATTATTAATTTAAGACAAACACATTTCTAACCTGGAAGTAATATTCAGTATCAGCCAAGCACTGTTCCAGTCAAGCAGACATTCACAAATTTTCCTTCACCTCAACAATTTTGTTCCCACTTAGATAACTTTTCCTGCCTCTGTGATTCCACAGGTGCTCTCACCGTAACTCTCCCTACATAATATCTCCAAATAGCAACATCTCATGCAATGTCTGCACATACATAATGCAATAGCTTCAAAGATTTCAGGATAGGCCTTTTCCTCATGGAAGAATTCCTCAAGTATAACTTCAGAAGTTTCATAAACATGTCTCTAATTCAGATGAATTTCTGCCATTATCCCTGACTAAAAGAGCTTTTATCAACACTCAAGTTTGATAATTTCTACTAATTACCATGCAAGTGCCTACAACTATTAATGCTATCACCACAGAGTATGTCTACAAGCATTTTCAGGATGAAAATAAAAATTCTTACCAAAGAGTATTTATAATTCAGGATCACCACCTCCCTCAACACTGCCTACAATAACCCCTCAATTATAGCACCCTGGGAAATATGCAGAAGCCAAATCACAAGTTTAGTCAGCAGTCACTGTGATCTTTGAGGAAGGCTAACTTCTTTCCAGACAGCATCTCCAACCACAAAATGAAATCTATTGTTTCTAAGTTTAAGGGAAAGAAATATGTCTGTTTAATCAAACTAATGTATTATATAAAAATTTACCACACCTACAGACATTAGCAAAGCTGTTCCTCTGCTATTCTAAATTTTGCTTCATCTTCAGATGAAGGTTTGGAAAACCTCAAAGAGAAAAACATCCACAGGCTGCAAATGAATCCACAGGTAGTGACTGAATAAATCACATTGAGGCACGCATATTTACTGCAACTATAGCTGCACAGGAAGTGTACTAGACCCTCCTTGAAAACAATGATATTTAGTTGACATTTCTAGTAAGAACAGGTAGGTGGGGCCAAAGGCATGAGAAAAAGAGGCTGAAAGGTTGTAGTGAGGTGGGGGCTGGTCTCTTCTCCCAAGTAATAAGCAATAGGACAAGAGGAAATGGCCTCAAGTTGCACCAGGAGAAGTTTAGATCAGATATCAGGAGAAATTTCTTCACTGAAAGAACTGTCAAGCATTAGAACAGGCTGCACAGGGAAGTGGTGGAGTCACTATCTCTGAATGTATTTAAAAGACGTGTAGATACGGCACTTAGGGATGTGGCATAGTGTGGACTTGGCAATGCTGGGTTAATGGTTGAACTCAATGATCTTAAAGGCCTTTTCCAACCTAAGTGTTTCATGATTCTGTGCTTCTGCTTCTCAACTGTACTTCAGAAGGGTGTGAAGTACATTTCAGTGTGCTTCGCTGAAATGACAGGGGCAGGTATAAGAAAAAACCTCCAACTGCCAGCACAGGCTCTTCTTTCCTCCCTGTTGTACAAATACAAGTAGCACAATGAGCAAGTAGCTCGTTCCCAGGCTGCTTTACATTTCTTGCCACCTATACACTCCTTTTGTACAGCACAGCAGAGCAACACCGTGCTTCCTGCGGCAATGGTTCATCTGATGCGTCTGAAAAAAACGGGCTCTGTAGTAAAGTATTAACTGCACAGAGACGAAAGCAGAAACAGATTTCTTTCCTCCTAATGATTTTAGAGACCGCTTCTAACCTCAGTCAGCATTACTTTCTTGGGTGTAAAAGTTTTGCAAGCTGATGAGTTCACTGCATGATTTTCTGGCAGTACAGCACTGCCTCTCCTTCGGTGCTGGCCCACCTGAAGGGAAAACGACATCGCCCGCTCATCAGCCTGCAGCGTAGACGCGGCTCCAGCCACTTCACACCAGCTCTGCCGGAGCCATCACCTGTCAATCTCCAACAGTGTGGCAGTTTTGCCATTGAAAAGATACAGTTACTGCTACATACTTGTCCCCTGGGGAGACCAACCTCCATTTCCAAAATCACTGTCAAGGCTCAGCAGCTTTCCACCCCCACTACTTACAGAAATGCATCCAAAACAATATTTCATCTTTATTTTCCCACAAAAGAACCTCTCAAGTGTGTCAGGATCCTTATGCTTAATTAGAAAGGCCCCAGCAGTAATTTTTAAGTGCATTCCTGCCATGAGAGCTTGGAAAAGGAAGATTTGTGCTTTTGCTTCTAATGGGTAGTTCTCAGCTACCATGGTTATGGATGAGCTTAGGCCGTACAAAGCAATTAAATTTAATGCCCTAGGAAAAGTTAGATTCTATTTCTGACTGAATGACCTCAAAAGGGTGTGTACAGATGCTCTAATCTATGACAGCAGTGATCTAGGGAGGCATCTGAATGTGTTCAGCATCATTTTTTCCCTCTTAAAGCAAAAAGTTTTTACTCTCTTGGTTTGGTCACATTTGACTCCTGGCACCAGCCTGTTGCTACCATATGATATCAGGTATGAGTACAGTAAAATAATTAAAACTCTGCAGAAATCATGAAAGGTGTAATATGTTTGCTTTGTTGAACCAAGGAGTCTCAAAGCAAGAAGGAAGCCAAGACAAACAGGAATATATTGCTTAAATCAAGAAGTGGGCAGGTACAGAACTTCCTTTCTTCATTATTTCTAATCAGTTTAAGAGCATGATTCATTTGTTAAACTTCATTCTATGCAAGTGGGGAGAAAAAAGTGAATTACCCATTGAATGCACAATAGAATAATGAAAGGAAGCTGCAGGTACTCCAGGCCTTTGACAATCATTCACTCTTCAAGAAAATGCTTACATATGTATTTATGTCCACCTCTTTTGAGGAAAACAAACAGATTTATGTTTCAAGTTTTTCTTGGGTGAAGGTCAAAAGCAGAAATTCACATGTCTAGCTGGAGGACTGTGTCCACCTCTGAAACACTAGACTAGTCTGTATATATTAAGTAATCACATAATCTTTCAAGTAGAACACTGCCTGAGACTACACTTCAGTGCCCAAACTGATGAGCGTTTTGCTGAGCTTCCTGTAACGCAATTACACTGCAACTCAGACAGCTATCACAAGATGAATCTAATGCTTGACAGAAAATTGAAACTATTTCTTGATTACGTGCAGCTGACCTGCAAGACAGCCTTTGGACTTTTAATTAATACCTCTGAAGGAAGTTTACTTCACATATGAGCACCGCAACTGCTTACAATTATTTTGCAATTGATAAACTGTAAAGCTGATGATGAATTTTCTACCTTAACTGACCTGTGTTGGCAATCCCTTGGGTAATCTACATCTGCCCTCTTACAGGAAATATGTAAACCAAAATTAAAAATAAAACCCCTAAACCAACCAAACTCACAGAGAAAACAAGAAAGGAGAAAAAATCAATACAAGTTTCCCCAGGCTCAGTGTAGTTTATATAATACATATTTAGAAGTGAATCTCAATACACCAGCATTAATTAAAAACCCCAAGAATGCATACTGTATTGTGTTAATGGTTTGCAAGGGGAAAAAACCCCAACATTTATTGTTAAGAATAAACATCTGTCTCATTAGTAATAATGTAGCAAATGATGCCTGTTATGTGTACATGTTGAAGATTCTTCATTAGATAGCATTATTTATGCTTTCTACGCCATCTTTTTTTACCTGTATGCAGAAGACTCACATTTGCTTCAACTAAAATCAGTGGCAAACTTCAGTAATTTTCATCAGACATTTATAGTAATAGAAATCTGAACTATATAAAAATGTTTAACACTTGGCAAGTTTTACCTTTGAATTATTAAGAAACAACTACCTGATAGCAGTGTTTTATTTGCAATGTCAGGAGTTTACATTGTCTAGGAACAGAAGTTTTCCGTCTATGTATTTTCTCCATAAAAAAGATTAACAGAATTACAAACCATGTACTTTTCCATTCCACTGAAACTCTTATGAAAAATTTAACTGCATTTTTGAGTATTGGTAAATATATTAATTATGTTTATTCTCAGGAGTAAGGAAACACTATTAATGACTGATCGATTATTGGTATTCCATTTGATTGATGCTAGAAATTATTTGCAATTAATGCAAAATTATTTGTTCAGTTATACTTTCATCCAATTCAGGAAGCTTAATTAAACTACAAACAACAAGAGTAAAACCTGGTGAATAGCTATTAAAAATACAATCAGATGTGGAGCATGGGAAGAGCATCAAGTCTGTACAGATACCATGACTTTTGCTTTAAAAAGTTAAACACTGCAGAAAATTAAAAAGTATTGGAAAAAAAGATGTCTAGTTCATTAAGCTATCGTCTAGAGCCTACTCTAAAAATCTGTCACAAAAGCGCTGTTTCACAGGCAATTAAAATCTTTCTTGCAGCCTCTAAAACAACTGTTCCTTTAAGACGGCACCCATTTGATGTCACATTACATATTCACAGAATATCTGACCCCTAAAAAAAAAAATAAAATCTGCAATTTCAGGCAACTTCTTTCATTGTGAGACCACAGACAGTTCAGAGTCCCTACATCATACAAGATGCTCAATAAGGAAGACAGGAAATGTCATGCCTTAGACTGGCACACCAAGAAAAACAAATCTAAAATGGGACTCTCACCCCAAATATAATGCTAACTGCATGATTTTTGCACGAAGGGAAAAAATGTAGCAAAATACAGCAAAAAGAGAATTACAAAGAAAGGTCTTAACTTACTTCTTGCTTTACAATGGAGAAAAGAACCTGCTCACAAAGGTTGTACTTTTATTTCAGTATCTGAAACCCAAACACTATCCTAAGATACTACCCATCTTCCTACACACAATTTCTAAGCCCATTTGAGAAATATGACAAATAGAAGAAAGTCCACATGCCTGCGCTTTCCCCAATCCAGGTCTTGATGATTCTTTCTCAAAAAAGCCTTTTGTTCTTTCTAGAAGGTTGAGGATCAATTTTGATTTTTATGGCAAATGACTTGTTTCCCCTGGATCACTACTCTTGAGTCAGAAAGTAAGGCCAGTACAAATGAGAAAACCTAGTAGACAGACCAAGCCTCAAAAAATAAAATGTTAAACTGCATTTTACTAAGGTTAGTATGCATCACATAATGAACATTCCTGATACTTGTCTACTAAAAATCCTGAGGTGGGCAACAGCTCACCCGCAAAAAACAAGTGAAAAAGAAAAGCTAAATTTCTTTTTATTGCCCTTGACAGGGTTCCAGGAGAGAACTGCTGACCATGAACAACACCAGGAAAGATAAGGAATTAAGCGTTGGTGACCATTTTACCTTCTCTGCTAATCACAGTGAAAGTGCAAGCGGTTTTAAAGATTGTTGTATGTCCACCTCCCTGGTCAGTGTACAGCACGAGAAAATACAGGATATAAAAATAAAAATCTGTGAAGTCCAATTAAGAGAAAAGCACAGATCTGCATCTGGTGCAGAACAACCCCATGCACACATTCAGGCTGGGAACCCACTGTTTGTGCGGCAGCCCCACTTAAAAGGCCTTGGCATTCCTGTGGACACAGGAGATTGAGTACAAGCCAACAGCATGTCCTGATCAGAAATAAGGCAAGCAGCAGACAACTGCACCAGAGGATCTGAATGAATGGGCTGAAGAAAATTTTCTCCTTTGTTCAATGTGGCCTCACATTACGGCACCTAGCTGAGCCTCCCCCAGCTGAATAGGGATGTGCAGAAGCTGGAAGAGATGCAGGAGTGTCGTGTTTACATAGAGAAGCTAAGGGAGCTGAGCTTGTTCAGTTTGGCAAGAGGGTGATCTAACAGGTGACATAGTAGCAGCCCACAGTTACTTACAGGAAAATAACAAGGATAGAGAAGCCAAATTCTTTTTGCTAGTGCCAGATAATACATAAAGGGGGAATGACCAGAAATTGCCACTTGGGAGGCTCAAGTTGGCTCTTCTGTTCTTCCCTCCCCACACCAAATCCCCTTCTATCAGCTGGGTGACCTGCAGGTTACTCAGCAAGGTGGCTGGACCTCCATCCAGTGAAGTTCAAGGCCTGTCTAGATAAAGCCTGGCTGACACAACTGGGAAGAGTGTGTCTTCCAGTTATATTGGATGACTTCCAAAGGTCCCTTCGAGCAACATTTAAGTGAGAATTATGCACACATACAGAATCACAGACTACCTCGCATGTGACAAAATGCTGCCGATTTATACTGAAGTGCATCTAACTATCAACCATCACTCACTGTCACTCCCTGAAAGAAAATGCCTAAAAAACTTTAGTACCTAATGAAATCTGCTTTGCCACATCATTTATTTTGTCAGCCCTGTTATTTATAAGTATTATGCTGTTATTTGTTTCTTAAAGAATGTAAAAAGAGACTGTTATCCTAACAACATCAGCCCCTGACTCTGAAACAATGCTTGAAAAGATGAAAGCCATAGATCTACCCACAGAGCACCTGGAACTAGTTCATTAGATGGCTGAAGATGATAAAATAAAGCAATAAAATAATCTCTCCTACTTTCTGACAACAGGAGAAAAAGCAAGTACTTAGACTGTTGCGCATTACTGGTTTTTAAATCACAATGTGGAACCTCCCTAATTATACAAATGGCACAGTATGATGCTGTTAGCTCCCATGCAAAGACGCTGCTGCTCAATAGCCATCTGATCATTACTAAGCTATGTCCTTTCCAGCAGATCTGGAAAACTAAAATAGCTAGTTGAATCTCTGACGGCATCATTAGATTATTTTTTTTCCCCCAGAAATAATTTTTTCAGCCTTTTTCCATCAATAATGCAAAAGACAAGAAGAACATCACACAGGCTCTTAAATTCATCTAGCACTGTATCTTATCTCCAGCAGCAGCCAACATAGGATGCCCACGGAAATCTATCAATACAGGTCACGCAAAGTGATACAGCCCTCATGCACACATCCAGCCCTGCAAGTTGTGATTCAGGAGCATCCAGAAGAAAAGGTAGTAGCTTTGTAAAGAGAAGACCATCCCCACAAAAAATGGTGCAGAGTTATGCATGGAATATATTACAAAGAAGCCAGTAAGAAACAGAAACTTTATTATTCCTGAAATAAATCCAACACATTATATTAGGAAACTTATGCAACTAATTATATCCAACCTGTATAAACAGTATCAAAGAGCAGTATTTTTTTCTGAACATCTCATGCCATGTCTTTTTCAGCATGTCAATTAAGAGTAAAAATAATACAAAACCCTTACGACAACTGAAGATGAAACCCAGATAAATTTGCAACAAATCTGGAATTCTCCTTTCATCATTCTAAGGCAATGTCTATACATTTTTATCAAACCAAACAACCAAAAATAAACTAAATAAACAGCAACAATGGAAAGAAATCCTATGACATCCCAAGACAATCCTTTTGAAAAATTGCAATATCACAGCATTTAATGTAGGCACACGCATGTTAAATATGCACATGCTCCATGTGTAGGTGATGTGGTGCGGCATAAATATTTTACTAGCAGGAGTTTAAGTTACTGACTCATTACTCACAAATGGTATAAATGTTCTTTTCTGATTTTATAAGCATTCATATTTTCGATGTTCATGAATGATTAAGAACAGAAGACTGAGGTATATGAAAAGCACTTTTCCAAAAACTTGCAGAAAGGTCTTATATTTTTAACTAGGGATTCCACGTAAAGAGCTACTGAGGTGCACAAAAAGGAGCCAAGAAACGTGATTTACGGCTCTACTCCCCAGCACAACCATACTGAAGTCAAAGGCCTTTGCTCAAGAGTAAATTCTTCCTCTAGTAGCAGAAGAATGCAGAACAGCTGTGTTTTCCAGCATTTGCAAGTTCATATTTACAAATAAACTAACCAATTGATTTCTCAATGTAGGTCACAACACTTGTTTCTCAGGTGGTTGGCCTGTTTTTCTTTTATTTGAAAGGGCAAAAAGAAAAAAAAAGATTGAACTGTACATAATTTTGAGCTTTAAAAGTGCTTTTTACTACGGAAATGAGGAATGAAAACATTACTGCAGGGATGGTTTCTCACTTGCTTAACTTCCAACCTCTTATTTCAAAACCAACAGACAAAACTAAATAAACTTCTAGATCAAAGACTTTAAACTGAAACTCTGAAACCACCCTTGCATTACTTCAACCCGCGTATCAGAGTCAGCTTCATTTCTGGAGACCAATGATCTTCACAAAAAGTCTCACCTCGGGTAGCCCAGTCCTGTCACCAAAATACTACAGTGTTGTAACGGGCTCTGCTGCAGTCAAGAATAGCTCAGGAGAGGTAAGAGCAGACATCTCATCTATGTACTTAGTAATATCTTTGCAATTCTAAGCTACTTGTCTCAAGACTTTTTTTTATGATTATTTATTTATAAAAAACAGTTTAGGGTTTTGTGTTTTGTTTTCCTTTTAATTCTGCAACAAAACATTTTTTCCAAGATGCAACTGTATTTGATCAGGTGGCTGGAAAAAAATTGAGCCTGAAGCACCAAAAATACTATCTAAATATCTGCTAGTCATTAAATCAGAGTTAATAAAAACATTAAGATAATTTATAGAATGGGAATGAGGACGGCTGTCAAATTGAAATCCAATGGAACTTTAAATGCACCTTCAACTCTGCAGCAGTGACGGATCCTTAAAGGTAGTATTATTACTAGGTGTCTCTATATTACAGCAGTTTCAAGCTCTTTCACACAGATCTGCTCAGATAAAAGATATAATGTTGGCATTTGCAGCTGCCAGAATTGCCATTTGCAATTAAAAATTAAAACTGGCACTCTTTCTATGCAGGCAATTATCTAAACGCAGCTGGCAATCTTCCTTGTTTACAGCGCTGCTGTGTCATGACTTCACTCTGTTTGGAAATTTACTCTTTTTTTGAGGTTTAAGCTTGTCAACCTTACTTCCCACTTGAACTTCACTTGTTTTAATGATTTTCATCATAATCTCAAAGAGAAAGCTCCAAAACTACAATTTACAGATTCTGCACAGCAACTTCAGACACTGCAGTAAGATAATTCCCAGTAAATACTCTGGTGATTCTCACAGCATTCATTTAAATATATCTATGCTGCAGGATACCACCTGTAAGAACCCAAACAGCAAAATATACCAAATAAGTGCCCTCCAAGAAGAAAGTTCAAGCTGTAAGAGTTGATTTTCTCAGTAAAACAGAAAATAGGCAATCTTAAGTGGACAAAAACCTTTTTCCTCAAAAAAATTCAACATGAAGTATGTTACTATTGCTTGTTATCTACAGCCATTTTGATCTACTAAATGCATCTATCCACAAAGTATATAATCAGACTGCCATGTTTTTGGCAAAGCATTTTTTCACTTATAAAAACTTCTACTAAAGTAGGATCTGAGGGTTCACCTGCTGCTGGAGAAGGAGCACTCTTAATGCTACTGAACATGGAACCAGCTGTAACCGCTAGCTTGGTCCCTGCAACTATCATGGAAATACAGTTACCTATAGCACATCAGTTAAATAGACTGATTTATTTATGATACATTTTCTGTAGTCAGAGAAATGCCTTGTGTTATACACCCAATACAGTAATGCCTGTCACCCTTCCTCTGTAATTTATCACAACGTTTTTATCTAGAGCTATGATCCATGCAACAACTCCTTGCCAGACTGTATTGCACGTATTGCTCAGTCACCCAAGAGGCTTTTGAGTCGGGCCTTTCCCTCGAATATTACCAAAACCCGTAAAAACAGGGGCCTGCTAATGAACTAAGGCACGCCACCGACCATAGATACACTTTAAGCAGCCTCGGGTGACCCTCACAAAGCTCTCTCA
Organism: Psittacus erithacus; assembly: GCA_009867235.2. Classification (NCBI taxonomy): domain Eukaryota; kingdom Metazoa; phylum Chordata; class Aves; order Psittaciformes; family Psittacidae; genus Psittacus; species Psittacus erithacus. The sequence continues at coordinate 68,251 of WYDI02014406.1, forward strand.
GGCGCTTTTCTTTAACTAAAGCAGCTCAAGCTCGACAGAGCGCTAACGGTACCGCTCCCCACGTAGTGAAGAGACAGGACGCTTATTTTAGTCACTGGCTCTTTCAGAGTGAGGGCGATGGGAGGATTCACTTGCGAACAGAAAAAGCGAATACAAATGACAGATGCCGGCGAGGCGGCTGGCTGCGCCCAGGCTGGGTACTGCGCCCTTCTCGGAGGGGCCGGCAGGGATACCGGCTCTGGGAGCCGTGGGTGGTCGCCCTGCCTTGCAGCACCCCGCGGCGAGGACACGCGTGGGAAGCAAACCACGCGGGAGGCAGGGACGCGCCGCGCAGCTCCAACTTTGCAAACCGCGCAGTGCCCGGTGTCCGCGGAAACCTTCGGTGTACCCACCGCGCCCCGCCGCCCCGGGCAGGGGCCCCGGGAGCTCCTGTACCCTTCGCCAAGTCCAACCTCGGGGCCGGCTGGGGAGCGCCGCACAGCTCCCCGCGCAAGCCGGCGGCCTCAAGCGTCCGGGAGGGAAGCGAGCATGTAGTCCTCGCCGCATTCTCCTCCGGCTCTTTCTGCCGGGTGACCCAAGCCTCCCCCCATCACCTCTCACCGCGGGCTGCGCGGAAGTTGCGCCGCCGGCGGAGCGCCGCGCCGCAGGTGGCAGCGGCTCCCCCGCCTCCGCTGATGCCTCCCAGGCACTTTCGGCGCGACACGGGGGAACTTGTCCCCCCCGTGGACCAGCCGCCGGCAGCGGAGCGATGCTCGGGGAGTGGAGGAGGAAGAGGGAAGGTGCGCGCCTCGCGGTGCGGCTCTGGCCAGGGCAGGTGCGGCCAGCGGCCCCGGGGACGGACGGCAAGGGAGGAGAGGGGATCGGGTCGGTACTCACACGAAGGCGTGGTAGACGAAGGCCCAGCCGCGGGGCCGCTCCAGCACGTTGTACAGGTAGTTCTGCAGGCGGCGGTACTTGGCGTTCCGGCGGCAGCTCGGCCCGCTGCTATACGACAGCGGCTTCCCCAGTAGGCTCATGCGGGCGCCGTGTTTCCCGCGGCGGCCCTCCCGCAGCCCGGCGGGGGCGGCCGCGCCGCCGGTGCCCAGGAGCAGCAGGCCGTCGCCGCGGGCCGCCGCGCTCGCCAGCGCCCTGCCCCGACCCGACTCCACATCCTTCATGCCCGCCGCCGCGTCGCTCTTCACCCAGAGCCCCGCGGAGCTGCCCTCCTCCCCGCCGCCGTGGTTGCGGGGCATGGCATCACCCCGGGAGCCGGGGCCGCGGCGGAGCAGGGCGCGGGCGGCGGCGGCCAGGCACTCCGCGGCGGTGGGCCGCAGGAGGCAGCGGGGGGCGAGGGTCTCCGGGCGGCGCCCGCGGGTCGAGGGGGCGCGGGCCACTTTGGGCGCCCGGCGCGGCGGGCC
>WYDI02014407.1:0-57977 GCA_009867235.2 Psittacus erithacus
TTGGTGTCATCAGCAAACTTGCTGAGGGTGCACTCAATCCCACTGTCCATGTCACCGACAAAGATGTTGAACAAGACTGGTCCCAACACCGATCTCTGAGGGACACCACTCACTACTGGTTTCCAGCTAGACATTGACTTGTTGAGGTTTTGAATCTATCTCCTAGTGGGTGAAGAGGACATAATTCATAATATGAAGAAATGAAGAAAGTGATATAGAGATAGTTCTCTGTAGGGACATGCAACTGTCCATAATCTGGATTTATCCTGCCTGTCTTTAGGAGTATAACTGAATCATCCAAGTCAGAAGTCTAATGCATAGATTCCTTTTATAGTCAATGAAAAGACACTGGCATCTTTAGAGAATGACTCTGTCTAGGATCTCAGTTGTACCCTGGATACTTCCCACTCTTACTATTGACTGTCAGGGACATAAAAAGGTAGGCTCTTCGGACAAGACCTTCATTTTATTACCTAATTTTGGGTGAGATGTATTAAGATGCAAGAACCCAGTCCTGTGTTGTACAGAGCACTTCTAGCCATCATGCAAGGCCACTCAGTGTCTTTCCGATCCAGGATTTGCTTTGTAGCAAACTGCAAGTTAGTCCTAGGGGGACTGCTAAAATTTGCTGTTATGCTGAGGCAGAGTCATCCTCCTCGTATATCATATCCTCATTGTCTATTTCAATCCCAGGATTGTCTGCATGTCCATGTTCCTGAAAATATGATGTGTAGTTTATTGTTTCTGAAAAGGCATCGTTGGCTTTTATTGTCATAGCAAAGGAGGAGAAAGAATCAGACTTGTCTGTTTCTGATTACCCCTACAAAAATAGTAGGGCTGCAGTGGTGCAGGAAGAGAAATAAAATAGAGTTTTCTCCAGAAATACGTATACTTTTTGAAAGCAATTACTGGATGGGGTAATCATCACCAAGGACATGGAGAAAAATAAGGTCTTTGAATAAATGTAGACTAGACTGCCAGACTTTCTCCCCTGTATCTTTAAGAAGTAACAACAATAAGTAGTACCTCTTGCTTATTATGGTTTCTTTCGTCTCAGGATTATGGGTTTTCCTAAAGGCTGATTTTGAGTGAATTGCAAAGGTCACTGAAAGCTTCTTGACTAGAACTCTTCATGTCAGGATGTCTGATTCACAAACTCCTGCTTAGTCATTGGTACTCCAGTTTTACCCCGTATGAAAAAGTGTTACAGGATTTATTAGGACTGTCTAAAAATGAAGTAAGTCTGTTATGCTGAGAAATAAATATGCTATTTTAGGCATTGGTTTAGGAGTCCAAAATAGTCATTCTTTTCTAGTCCATTTGTTTCTCTTGATCTTTCCTGCCAATTATCTTCTCACATGGCCTCCCAGCTTTTTCACGATCCTGCCTGTCATTCAAGAGTGCTCAATCCTATTGCTTTTGAATGATAGCAAACAAAAGGCATTTTCATTGAAGTGAGAAAAAACCTAAGCAGACAGCAAAGAGGATAATGATAGCTAGTTCCTATAGCATAGGAATTTCACTGTGTTTTCCTCCACAGAGCAGCTGCTCAGCCAGCTGGTTACTTTCCCTCTCTGGTAATGAATTGCAGTCATGATTTGAGATTATTGTGTCTTGCTGGGTAGCAAGGCCCAAGTTATGTTGAGCTGATCTGGCATCATGACCTGTTTCTGCTTGCTGCTACTCCCCATGCTAGTCATTTCCATTAACAATTTTTACTCCTTCTAGCAGCCCTACCTTACTCCATGCCACAAACTACTTTTTCTGGCTTTGCCTCATATAGCTGTGCTCTGCAGCAGTTCTTTGCTCTATTAGCTTCTCCTGTTGGCTGTGCCTTGTTTCAGTAGCTGCCTTACCTAACCAACTTGACTGAAGAGTTCTAGTATTTCTGTCCTTGGAAGAGAAGTTGCACTTTATTTGGGACTAAACACAGTGGTTTAGCTCAAAGGAGACTTTTAAGGAACTTCTTTTGTTTCATATGCCTCATAGGGAACTCTTACACAAAGTTTCTTGCTTGTTTTTTAAAGTTGTAATCTTTGGATTGTACTTCTGGAAGCTATTGCCTAAGCTGGGGTGACCCTTCAGGCGCATTTAGACAGAGCTGGTTGGCTCAAACTCCTGTATACTATTACAGCTATAAACTTTCTTTTATGTTAAGCTATGGTTTGTTTTTAACAAAAATGTCTTTCAAATGTGGAAACATGCAAAACAAACACATTTAAAGCCTTCCCATTGGTCTTTTACCTTTCTCCTCCCTTTGTTTTGACAGTTCTTTACTTGTTTCTTTCCTGCCTTTTAGATTTTTTTTGGATGGGACATGTATTGAGAGATGGAGAACATGACTTTTATTTTTGGCTTCAGCAGTGTACCAAACACTCTGACCTTGAGACAGTTCCCTTCCCAAATAAGGAGGAAAAGTTGGAGGGAAACCACAAAATAGTTTTTTTTTCTTTCCCCTCCAGCAAAAAGTAACTTTAAACAATCAAAATGTATTTTGGGGTATTGTTTCTGCTTGCTTACTTCCTCAGGTTTTCAATGTGTGTGAGGTGTCAGGAAACCAGAAGAGAAGAAAGTTCAGGTAGAGGGGATGCCATATTCTGGAAGCAACCAAGCTAGGGAAAAACTTAAAGAAAGCAGTTTTTCACAGAAAAATTGAGGTTTTGTGAAATGCAAGGTGCTCTTAGGAGAAGTCTACAATCACTTCTGCCCCTTATTCTGCCCATGTCTCACACCTGGAGTGTTTTAAGTACCTCTTCTCTCTTGAACAGCTCAAGGTTCTTCCTTTTTGAAAGGGCTTTTCATAAGTCTTGTCCTGCTTGCTTGCACATCTGTCCTAGTTTATCACTGCATTACCAGCCTGCCAGGGGACTCGGCATCCATTTGTTTGCTTCCCCGCAGATTCCCACTGCCATTATCCATGGCCTCCTTTAGTGACCCTGTAAGGCCATTGGCCTTTCACCCTTCAAAACCCTCACAGGATCCATTTCTACTACAACATGCAGAAGAAATCAGCCATACAGATATGGGTAGAGTACAGAGTGATGCAGACATTCTGGGCTTTTTATTTCAACTTGGCTGCATCTCACATACTGAGTGCCTAGCTTAGCACAGGGTCTGTGTGCTATATGTGAAGCTTCTCACACACCACAGTAACTTAGCCCTTTTCATTTGCAGTCCTGAGATGTGACTTCTCTACCCTGGGACACCAGGTGTCAGACGTGCTGGTTTACCTGAGCAGTGATTGACGACAGGCAGTGCAAGCAGAAGAGATGTTGCAGTGGCCCTACAGCAGGAGAAATGCTGTGTGCAGGTCTGAATACTTGGGCAGGAACCAGTGGCAGAGGAGCCCTGCCAGGAGGTCAAACACAGCTTTGCACCTGCATTCCTTTCTCCCTGTTCACAGCCTGACACAGAAGAACATCTTAAACTGGGAGAGAAAATATTGGAGACATCAGGCTATTTATTTAAAATACAAAGAAGAGATCCTAGAAAAGTCCCTGATGGAAAATAGCCACTCCTGGCATTCAGGGCATTTGTTTCATCCTTGTTTTCCTACTTCTCCTTCCCCACATTGTTTCCACTTTTCATGTCTTGCCTCTAGTCTCAAATTAGGTCAGAGCCCCTTGTGAGAAAACTTGTTTTCCCAGCTAAGAAAGTTGGGGCTGTTCAGCCTGGAGAAGAGAGGCTGCGTGGAGACCTCATAGCAGTCTTACAGTATCTGAAGGGGGCCTACAGGGATGCTGGAGAGGGACTCTTTGTCAGGACTGTAGTGATAGGACAAGTGGTAATGGGTTCAAGCTTAAACAGGGGAAGTTTAGGTTAGATAAAAGGAAGAAGTTCTTTATTGTGAGGGTGGTGAGGCACTGGAACAGGCTGCCCAAACAAGTGGTAAATGCTCCATCTCTGGCACTGTTCACAGCCAGGTTGGACAGAGCCTTGGGTGACATGGTGTCAGGCGTCCCTGCCCATGGCAGGGGTTTTGGAACTAGATGATCTTAAGATCCCTTCCAGCCCTATATTCTGTGAGTCTGTAGGTCTATGTTGGCATAATGCTCAGCCCCAAAAAGTTCTGACCTGGCAGGGGTGGTTAAGACTATTGCAGCATTGTGCCATCCTGGTAAGTTTCCCTATTACTGAAATAAGATTATATACCAAACCACACTTTTCCCAGATGGAACTTGTTCTCTTATTAAATCTGTCTTTGCTGTGTGCTGTGATTTTAAGCCTTGTTAAACCAAGGTGACTAAATCACTGCTCCCACCAGTAACCTAAAGCTGAGCTTTATTTTCTATCCTGGTCAATCAGCAGTTTTCTCTGTGGTGAAGCGGAGAACTTGAGCTCAGTGGGGAGTGCCTATAGGGACCTGGAGCATAGTGCTTGTATTAGAGTACTCTGTTGTAAAGCTCATCCTTGCTTTATCAGTCTTTTCTAACTGTTAATTGCCTTTAAACATCTTGTTTAAACTAGTACCAGTTTAGGTAGGTTGATACTATCAAATTGTAGACAATAATGTCTAAATTACGAGTGCAGTCTTGTGTTGGTACAGTGGTAGCAGTTCCAGACAGTGACCCAGAGCACTGAAATTAGGAGTAGTCATGTAGGTTGCTCTTCTCCTACTGAGTAGGCAAGAAGTGTATTTCCCAAGGTAGGTGCCTACCTAACTTACCATTATACTATTATATTTCTGCCTACACTAACACAATTATGCACTGGTTACAGCTGGAGCTGAAAAAAACATACAGTAAGTGTGTTCAGGGTTTTAATTTGTGGTTATTTGTGGGTTTGGTTTTCTTTTCCCCCCAGAATGTTTAGTGGCTACAACTAAACATTTAATAGCAGCAGAAATTATATCATTATCGTAGTCTGACGTTACTCTATCAGTGGATTTCTTTCTTTGTTTTACAGATAGGGAAGCTGAGGCACTGAAAGGGGCCATAAAGCAGATCAGGGTTGGAATTATGGAGAAGCGGCCTTTTTTCCCTCTGCATTAGTTTTCCTTTGTTTCTTGAAGCCTGTAGGCACATCTGTCACTTGTGGAGTTAAATCTGATTGCTCTTTTTACATATTTGAGGATAATGTACTTTTCTAAAGAGTTCACATAGCTCCTTCTTTTCCTCCTGTGTATTCACTGTATTTCTTAGGGACTTTTTACATTTTGGGCAATCCCACTGAGGAAAAAAAATGAAGCAAACATATTCAAGGAAAATATTTCACAAGTCACAAAGGACTGTATAGGATCAGAATACTTTTCTTCACAAACATGAAAATCAGGACTGTGGTGCTGTGTTCACAAACATGAAAATTGGCTGTGATGATAGCTGTCATTAGTAACAACCACTTGGAGATCAACCCATTGGAAGTCTTAATCAGAGCTTTCAATCAGAAATCTAAATCAGCTGGGTCCTGCCGTTGTCTCTACTTACTATCAGGTCTGCAAATGCTGCTGTTCTGTTGGTGTGATGCCAGAGAAGAAAAACAGTTACTAGAGGTATGAGGAAACATAAGATATTAAATAATTATTAGAATTTAGGAATTATTGGACTTTAGGAATTATTAGAATTTAGGAACTAAAAAAAACAAACAACTAGTTCACATGGTCATGGCATAGTCTGAGCATTGTTAACTCAGCATGCAAGGGGTTTCTAGTAATTAGGATATTGTTTCACCTGTTGGTACTGAAGAGCTATAGAGAGCCTCTGATTCAATGCACAAGAGGAAGAAGCTATGGCAGACAATGAGTGTGTTCAGGTATTTCTTTTCTTAGGAGCTCAAGACCATAAATGGCATGGTGGAAATAACTATAAAGGAAAATGAAAGAGAGGTTTGCTTGAGCAAAAAATCAAGAGCTTTTCAGGTTGCGTTTGGTTCAATGCCCACTCTGCCTGAAACAGATATTTTTTCCTATTCCCTGGAGCTATGAGATACCTGGGATATTCCTCCAGAAAACTCTGATTATGTTCCAGCAAACCACCCAGATTGTGGGGGACAGTCCTAGGACTAGAGCCGGCCTCAGCCCTGACCGATCTGATGGTTGTGCCCTGTAAAGCTGATCTGAAAGGATAAACGCACGACAAGAATTAGAGACCTGGGGAAGCCATATTAGCCTCAGATGGAGCAAAATCACTATTCTAACTAGTGCTTTGGACAGCAACAACCAGAGTCTTCTGTATGGCCTAGGTAAAAAAATATTTCTGTATTTATTAATATTACTTTTGGTAAGGGAGTGACAGAACTGATTAGTTGTATTGCTAATTCATCACATTACAGTTAGTTGCCAGGTATGATTCCTTAGCACTGGACAACAGACACAAACAGCAACACCAGCAGCATAACTGCAAAAGAAATAATCTACCTGCAAGCCTTGAAAAGCCTCATGCAGAGCACAGCAGCATCTTTCTATGCTGATGCAGAGCACATTTTCTGTCTTGTACAGAAGGAACATGCATGAATATGGTTATTTATAGCTTCTCCACCCACACAGGGCTTTGAAACTTGTTCTAAAAGAAGTTCAGCATTTAAAGAATACAACAAGGGTTTAAACTGAAGATATATTTTTTTTATTTCCTTAAAAACAATGTTCGGGGAACATTAGTAACAATCCAAGCATTAAGGAAGAAACATTAGTTCTTCATTTGTCTATTGTTCTCTTACTTGGAATGTTTTTGGAGAGGCAGTTGCCAAATTTTATCAAGTAAAATATTTAATCAAGAAAATGAAAGATAAGTGGGATACATTTGATGAATGGGAACTTTACCAAAGGAAAGCAATGCTTAGTTGAAAGAAGTGCCTTCTCAGGCTATGGGAGGCATGTGTTTTTCTACTCCTTTTGGTGAGCTTGCATCCTAGATGACAGCATTTAGTGAAGGAGCAGGCTGGGGCTGTGTGACCTCAGCCAATGCTCAGAGGAAATGGGCAAGTGCTGCTCTCAAAATGCCCAGCCTACACCCAGTCAGCTCTGCCAGAGTCCTGGATTGAACGTGCTGTTCCCCAGAGAGACATGACTAAATCTTGCATCTCACGAATTACTAGGGCTAGGATCAGCTTTTACATAGAGTGAAGGTGGATGGGGCCAGAACACACCATATTCTCCATTGTAAAATGTTTATAGATGTGAAGAACTGTACAAGTACATAATAGCCATCTGCAGAAAGCAGACTCAGGGTTATTTTTGCCATATAAGCCTGTGAGAAGGTAAGCAGTTAAGCTGGAGCAGCTGTGTGGTAGACTGTGCACACATCATTGCATGATGTAAGCAGCCAGTCTACAGTAATGTGAAAGCTCTTGGAGTGGGGTGAGGAATAGAAGAGCAATGCTACTTCAAGTTAAGGCCTGAATCAGCAAGTCATCATGAACTTCTGACATTCTGTTCGAAAAGTTGAGAATAGTCTTGTTGGTGCTCAGGCCATTGCTGTGGAAGATATTTAGGATATCTTTCTTAGTCATACCATTCATTTTGGAGACCTTTCACAACTGTTTTTGCATACTTCAGCAAAAGAAGCTGCTAAGAATGGGTTAGCCAAGAGGAGCTTTTACTTTGTAGTGATTTCCACTGCAGAAGCTGTTGATGAGCAAAGATCCTATTGCAGGGACTGTCTTGTCTGAACAAACTGCTACAGTCCTGTTTCCAGATGGGCTTGTAAGATATATATGGGTGCTAGAAGCAGAGAGGAGTCTTGAGAAGGCTATATGCTTGTATTTCTGCATATTCGATACTTTTCTGACACACTTCTAAATTGGTAGGCCCACATGTCTCAGCAGTTGTGTAATTTACTCAGATATGTTCACTATTACCAGCTGTGCTTTGCAAGGCTCTCCCCACTGAGAGAAACAGAACATGGATGTTCTGCTTTTGGCAAACTAGCAGTATTTTTAACAACAGAGGTTAGATTTTTGTTGTTAAAATGAGAAATTGTGCAGGGGTGAAGCTTTCACATAATGTGCAGGAAGCTTATAAAAACACCTAGAATCTGATTTCATGGAGACTTTTTTTGGTTGAATGTAGACAAGGGAACAAAGAAAGTTTTTTAAATGTTGCAATTGGCTCTGCATTTAATTCCCCTCATTAATTTAGTTGTACTACACAGCAAAATACTGATAGGTCTGAAAGGTTACTTTTCCCTCCAAGGGCAAACAGGACAGCGTGCTTTCTTCTTTTGAAAAGATCTTTTTAATTATTTTCTGGTATTTGGAATAACTACAATTAGAGAGGGCAAGCAGGGAATGATTAAAAAAAAATCATATTTAATAGCCATTGCATTAGTTCTCTGGCTTTTGAAAGAGACCCTGGCATAGTTGAGTACATACATACTGCACAAAGAAATTGTGATGAAAAGGGAAGGCAAAATGGAGGTGACAAATTTTTGACTGATGGCAGGAAAGGTTGTCTGTTGTAGCATTTTAAGGGAGATCTTCCTTGAGAAAGGGTTGAAGTATGAAAATCCACCTTTCTCGTCCAGTCCTCGTACTGTTAATGAGTGTAGCTCTGTTCACTCAATTCCACCTTTTCTTTAAAACGAAAACCACAAATCCATGAAACCTCAGATTGCTTGCCTGGTGATAGTGGGATACACTGATTGAGTCTCAAACCAATTTAAAAGTGACTCTTATGATTGACTGTTTGAGCTGAATTAAATATAGAAGAACTCAGTTGGCTGGCTATATTATTTTCTGAAAATTAATTAGTCTTTGTCACATAGGTCAAGCTATGGAATTTCAGGATTTATAGCTATATCCTCAGAAGTTAGGCATTTATACCCTGTGAATTTGGAGCAGTTTACACCTAATTTTAAAGCCCCACCTTTGAATGGATTGTCTGCTCACTTTTGTACAGCTGCCATGGTGTTTATTATATTAGTATGTTCCTGTATTGGAAAAGATTCCTAGAATCCCAAATTTGGAGCCGCATACTGCTAGAAGCTGCAAAAACTTAAAGGCAGCTTTCACTCCAAACACTTTGTTGGCCTTGCTTGTTTTGACTGCAAGTGTGGTTAATGTCATTTTAGAAATGAGAATGGAGGCAGGGAAGTTGAGTCATTTGCTGAACTGCAGTGCTCGGCATTGAACCAAATCACTTGAATTCCAGTCTACTTTTGATACGAAAACCTTCTTGCTTTTTGCTTTTTTTTTAGAATGCCTGTATAATTTGATGTGCTTAACTGAAGAGAGTGAACAGAGTGAGGCACAGTTCCCTTACGCTGCTACTGCACTGCATTAACAGAGCTGTGTCTGTACATTAGGAGCGTACTTATCTGCATTTACCTATGCAGCTTGTAACATGCTGTCCTATGAACTACATTTGTTCAGAAGTTGCTAAATGAGAACTAGAACATGGTGTTCAGGCATGTGTCTGGTGGCTCGGATTCTGCTGGATGCATAACTAGTCCCTGCTTATTACCTTTATACACACGGGGGCTTTGATCTATGTTTACTGAAGTCAGTTGAAACTTTGCTGTGGATTTTGATGAGAACAAGATGTGAGTTTTAAAATCAGGCATAGATGTCTCTGAAATGAAACATAATCTCTGGGGAGCCAAAGAAGATGTTTGTGCTTTTAACATGAGGTGTGATCCCCTTCCTAAAAAAAAAAAAATGTGGTTTTGTTTTTTTTTTTTAAATACTGTGCCACCAACTTATAATTTTAATGAAGAAAGAAGTGAAAAAGGGAGCTCAGTTTTTATTAGGAGGTAAAAACCACAAATAGGAATGGTTGAATTTTGTTTTGGGTTCTATTATAAACCATTAATAATAGCAGGAAAAGCCAGAGGATAAGTTCCTTTGTATTTTGGTGTATTTTCTCAGCTAGACCTTTATTTGACATTACCCTGCTGTGATAGGACCAGGGATAGAAGGGAAAAGAAATCTATTTTCAGCAATGATTTGGAATGCAACAAAGAACTGCATTTTAATTTAAGTCAGACTTGGTGTGCATTTTATTCATTAAAGAGGATTAGGATTCAGTAAGTCTCCTTGACTTGTTGTGGGTTTGGGGGCTCTTTAGTTTTGTTTTTGTTTTTATTCTGATTCTCAGTGTTTGTTTTGTCTTCCCTGGTGCTGTTGCTGACATCATATTCTCCTGAAGGGCCTGGTAGCTGGCCAGGGATTAGGCTGGCCATGGCAGCCTGCACAGAACAATGTGCCCCAGCAGAGGTAATTCCAGTGGATAGAAGTTGACAATCCCCAGATGGCTGCTGCCTCCACCCAGAGATTGTCGCCTCTCTGGCAAACCTGCTCTCTTTATGGCATAGAGGCCTTTTTACCTCTCAAGAAGGGAGTGCCTGCTTTGAGTTATGTTGCTCATAAATGCATATATGATGTGTAGCTTCTATTTCTATTGTAAGGAAATTAATTGTCTTCTGCTAAAAATTGTGTGTCTTGTACTTGCAAATTCTAGTTCAGCCAGTGTTACTAACTAGGCTTGTACAATTTTGAAGGGCTTTGACAGAAGATTGGATTTTGCTGCTGTGCAATATAACAAAACATTTAAAAAAAGCTTTGGATGTAAAGTACCTGTGAAAGCATAATCTGAAACACAAACCTTTTAACTACACTTCTTGGTTATGAAAAGTGTGGTTGGCAATTGCAGAGTTTGTGGAATAGAGTTTCAGACATGCAAGGCCTTGGACATAATGGACATCTATAATAATAGCTACAGAAAAGCAGAGATACAGTTTGATTCTTGTGAAAATGGTGATGAGACTGCAAACCCACAAGTTTTGAAGTGTCACTTGAATTCCAGGTATTGCACCAGAACTCTAGTTAGCCCATAGTATCTCCAGAGCAAGCAATAAAGTGCATATAGTGGCCGCTTAATACTGTTTGGCTTCCTTTCACTGGCATAAACCTAACGGACTTTGGAGGCTCTATACATGTGTTTGAAGTTAGTGCTTATGCACAGATTTGAAATGGGGCCTCATTTAAAACAGAATAAATTGGGTGTACTTCACTGGAATTGCTCTGGAATTTATTACAACTCTGCTGGAGTTACCAAAGAGTTAATCTAACCCCTTTAAGTTATGCCAGATTTGTACTAGTTTGTGATCAAGATCTGACTCTTAACTGCTGAAAGTGTAAAACAGTATAATTTATTTTCAAAGGAACCTAGTTTTAAGAGTCACTATGGCAACAACAGTGGGTCTTAAAGTAACAAAGATTAATGATTCCCTCAGCCAAGGCACTTCAATAGGTCATCTCGCTCAGGAGCAATGAAACTGTTCAACATGGGCCTGGGTCAAATGCAAAAGCCAGAGTGCCCTGTCACTGCTAGCACAACATGCTTCATCATAGTAATGATGATCTAATCACCAGTTTACAGTTCTCATCTCCTTCATGTAGGATTCAGTGATTGGTATATTTAAGCAAGCCTCTGTGTTCAGGCTGCCAAGGGAAGTGGTGGAGTCACCATACCTGGAGGTATTTAAAAGACGTGTAGATGTGGTGCTTAGGGACCTGGTTTAGTGGTAGACTTAGCATTCTTGGGTTTATGGTTCTACTAGGTGATCTTAAGGGTCTTTTCCAACCCAAATGATTTTATGGTTGTTATCCAAGTCATTCTTATTTCATCTTCATTCACTGCTGCTCTAAGAAATACAATTTAAAAGATATGAAAATACACTCTTTCAATTAACTTCAACAATGGATATAGTTCCTTCAAGTAATGCATTTACTACTGCTTTCATGTTTTATATTCATGTAAAATGGGACCAGAGCTTGGGGACTTGGTGAGAAAGAGTTGTTTTCCAAGGAGATTTTATTTTAAAGTCAGATAAACTTATGAGGTGCTTCCTAGTTTTCACATTTACTGATTAGGAAAGGCGCTTACAGAAAGAGGCTTTATTTTCAAAGACCCACATTAAAAAAAATCTGCCCTTTTAAAACAGTGCCCATTCCCCCCTTTTTTTTTTCCTTCTCCCTAATTTAAAGATCACATTGACTTTTTAAGCTATTAAAAAATTTGACCTTAACTGCACTAATGCAATCATCTTGCCATATTGCCATCATACAAATTAGCCTAGAGGAAGAGCAATTATCATCCCAGAACATTGCTTAATTATTGTCTGATTGCTTCTTCAACATTTTTCCTTTAAAACCTTTCTTCCACTTCTTTCTTCCTGTGTTTTCCTACCTTGTCGCACGCAAACTATCACCATTCTCTGCAAATGGAGTATGTTTTTCTCTGACCTTACCTGGGCGGTATTTATTTTGCCAGTTTAAGTATGCCATAGGTCTTACGGTTTCCATAGGCAAGAGTTCAATCATCAGGAAGATGGAGTGTGGAGCGGCCTTTGGAAGCACCCATTTCCTGATGCTGTACTCAGGTGAAACCTGTCTGAATTGCCACTATTATTATTTTTGCAGTTGCACAGATCATTCAACAGGGACAGTTATGGCTATTCTTCTTCCAGGTAGCATTTTGAATCTTGTGGTTATCCAGCCATATAATAACTGTAATAGCTAGCACAGTCAGCCTGCTGTAATTTTACTGGAGTTTTATTTAATTTTCCTAGTGGCCTTGGTTTGATACTTATTTTGCTGGGTGTCTAGTTGTGCCCCCAAGGAGTTAAGGAGACAGGACACGCACATCATGATAGAAAGAAAATAATGCTTCTACCACTTTTGATCTTAAACTAGGTGAAATAAAAAAAAGAGATATTAACGTCTTCTTTTTAACACTTACATGTAACCTGCAGCATTCCCACCAATAAATGTTGCTGACATCAAATGTGTTTTGTAAGCATTTGGTTTATGTTATCCCACTGTTAACAGGTTACTAGCAAACATTTAATGCCTTTGAGCCTGATGCTGTGTAAACTTTTACTAGCTGGGAATTAAACACAGAGTTATGGATATCCATCCAGAAAAGAAAGGGAGCAGCCGTCTCACCTTCTAGGCTCACATGCACACTATCTGGAGTCCCGTGCAAGCTACTAGTAAAGTGAGCAGAGCAGCTCATTTATTTCTTCCCGTAGACTTCTTATGGGACTGGGAAAAGAAACAGCAGAAATCTACCCAAATCAACTCACCAGTAGTGGCTGGGTCAGTAATGTGTGGGATGGGAATTTCCTGCAGGTAAAGGTAAAATACCAAGACTATTATCCTCCAACCCTTTCAGAAGCTGTGAGTTAGAGCATTTCCTAGGTGACTCCGGGGCAGCTTCCCCCATGCTTGGAGATGTACCTTGAAGTTCAAACTCTAGCTATGGTTTTATTATTGTAGTTTTATCTAATGGACAGCAGCCTGGATTGGCAAATGCTGCCTACATGGAGAGTGTGTCCACACAGTGGCTGGCCTGTTTTTAAATTGCCATCAGGAAGGATCAGGCTTTACTTTACAGGAGCTATAGAACAGGAGGGAGGTCCTGGCCCCTCTCCTGAGCAGCTTGCAAACTAGTGGAACTGCAGTAAATGAGTACTAGAATGAGATTTGGCATATACTGGAGTTGCAAAATATATTTTATGTTTCAAGAAGCACCTCAGATGATGGATCTATTTGTAGCACAGGATTTTCATTCCAAAGAATTCATGACTTACAGCCTTTTTCTAGCTGTTTTAAGAAAAAATAGCTTGGTAATAAAGGACAGTTAGAAAATGTGAAGATGTAATTTGGAAAACGCTCTTAACTGCATTTTAAACAGCATCTTCAAGCTGTTTATGTTTTTAAGGATTAATTAAATTATTTGAACTATGGCACTGTAACTTCAATGGCTAACTCAGGATGTTAATTTTCAGCAGTAGAGTTAAGTTATACAGTCTGTGCTCTCAATTAAAATGTTAAGTGTTTATCTTGACTTATTACACAGTTACACTAGCTCTAAGGACATTTCCTTTCTTCAGTGTAAGGGAGAATGTTTCCAGACATGCTGACAGGTAGATGTTTACAAGTACTGGTGATTTCAGGTTTAATTGTGACCTTTCAGAGTTGCTCCTGCATTTGCCGCAGACTAATTGCTTTACATTTTGCCTTGTTTTCACTGGGGAGTAAGAGCTTTGAATCCAGCCATATTTATGTTCTTGCTGTTGCTTTGATCACTCAATTATTCCCATACCTCAGCTCTTCATTTAGTGCAAACTTTCTGTGCCTTGTATGATAGAAATAAAGATGTGATATTTCTCTGTGTTTGCAAATTATTAGATGGCATATTAGCTGCTCATATAAATGCCAAGGATTCCTTTGATAGTTAGGACTGTTGGATTATCAGTGCCTCATACTAACATCCTTTCTTTTGCCAACTTCCTGGGACACTTCAGCAGTTCACTTAGTCTCTTAATATGCATATCCACACATAGCATTTCTGCCCTCTCCCTTCCATGCATAATTAAATTTTAGCACAGTATTTTCATTCCAACATTTATGGATTTCACCAAATGGTTGTGAAAAGAAATGCATTGAACGCTGGAGTGGTCAAATATGTTAATGTGGTTTTCAGAGCCACAGAAAATTCTGTTAAGGAACTTACTTTTAAAAAAGTCATGATTGTTTCTTGTGGAAATGGCAGAAATAGAGCTTATGGAACAGTTTGAACTGGAATGTTTTAAAGATTAGATAGGGTCTATGAAATCTGACATGTGGCACTTCAAGCATAGAAATGACATAGGAAAGTACTCAAATAGGGTGTTATAGCCAGTGTCATTAGTGGATGGTTTATAGATTTATTTTTTTTAATCTTGTCATGTAGTGTTGATTTATTAAGTGGATGTACAATTTTGTCACCTCGAGGGATATTTTTTATGTAATCTTATAAATGAAAGGATATGGTAATCTAATCAATACTTGCATAGATTACTTCAGAGGGAAGCTTTCATGTTATAGGAAGGATTTAATGAATCACCACATAGTGCCCTTCTGTGTCAGGCACTATGGAATAATTGCCTGAATGCAATATGAGGCTTTGCTGCAAGAGTTGCCAGCTCTTGGATCAGTCCTTGAACAAAGGTTTATTCCCAATGGATTAATGTTCTAACTGTGGTTGGGTTTCTTTTGATGTGTTAGGGTTTCTAAAATGCAAGAGGCAATCTCTGTCATCATTCATCTAACAGTGACTAAAACAGCCCAGTATAACGTTGGTTGGGATAAAATTTTTATTTTTGTGTGATTACTACTTGAAAAAGCATGAAAAAGTAACTAGAATATTTTGCTGTAGCGTTACAGTGAGTGGCTATCAAATATTAATAAATAGAAAGTACATACTGCGTGCTAACTTCATGCGAAACACTCCTCAAATTAAAGCCATTTGCCATTAAAAATATTTAAAAAATGAGACCTTATTAGATGAGATGTTTTCAAAATTGAATTTTAATTTGGTTCCGTTTTTAATACATAAGTTGAAAACTCCTGACAAGAGTAAAGAGGCTGTTAATGGAATTATTAACAGACTGTTAATAGCACAAATTCTAGACAGCATTTACCAAAGCAGATGGGAGGCAAACTCATCAGAGAAAGGGAAATGGGAAGTGATGACTGAACTGCCAACACACCTGGTCTTGCTTCTTCATCCCCAGAGTGACACTTGTGCCAAATATGTGTTGGCCCTGCAGGACATAAAGTGTGTTGATACCCTATTTTGTGAAATTATTTGTATTCTGTGGATGAAAAATACCTGATAAGCACAAAATATTGCTTTAAAAATGCTTTTTTTTCCAGCAATGTAATAGGATTGGGAAATAAGTCTATGTATAGAAAACTTTGCACTTAGAGCTTCCTACAAAAATGTGCTTAGGATCCCCAGTTCAGAAAAGACTCAAAGACCAGGTGGTTTAGATTCTGTGCAGCCAAGCCATGAAATAGCTTTACTTGCCTGGGGGAAAAAAATACAAATCACGTCTTCCTTTTCTCCAGTCTTAGATTTCTGGGCTTAGTCAATAATATCTACTTATTTATCAGTTGCACACAAGACAAGTGACTGCTTGCGCAACAGCTATCTCTTGCCTTGGTTCTGTGCCCTGCTATCAGAGCCCTTCTCAGACCAATCTGCCACAGGGTGTCCTGCAGCCCCTGCCCAGCATCACTGGGGCCCATGCTTGCTGCTTGCACCCCGGCGCTGCACAAAGGGAGGATGCAGCTCTAAGGCTGTTTGCAGGTGCAGCGCCCTAGTAGTATTGCTATCCCGGGGACTCTTGTGGCGTCTTCTCCCTTCAGTTTGACAGAAATACCAGCTGTTGTTTGCTAGTCCATGAGCACCAGTAGCAGTGAGGATCACCAACTCCCTGTGAGCACAGAGCTTCTTGCTGAGTGGAGTCCTAGCTGCTTACACAAATACCAGTATGGATCTAGTAATGTTTATTCTCTTAGCCTCTGTATATTAGCAAAGAGTTGCAGAAAGGGTAGAGATCACATTCTGAAATTTCCCAAGCTTGTATTTTCAAGTTAATTTTTTTTCTTCAGCTTATGGTAGACCTTGAACAGAACTAAATTTTAGTGCCAGCATTACTGTGAGAAGGAGCTCCAAGTGGATGGTGATCATACTGTTTATTTTTAAAAGAAAATCCTCTTTAACTCTCAAAATACCAGACTTGCCACTTCACCCTTCCATAAGGATCAGTTACGTTTGGAACTGAAGACCCTGAAGACTTGGAAGCTGCACACTGTCAACATTTTACAGCCTGCAGTGAAGGATTCTTAACCTTTTCATTCTAGGTACTCTGATAATACTTTCTACCCATGTCAAAATAAACTTTAATTGATCCTTCATCATGCTTTTGAACTCGTTTAAGATGCTTCCCATTAAGATCTGCTGTTTATGCAAAATCAGTTTTCACTGTTTCTGGTGTACACAAGGAGCTCTCAAGAGGAAAGGGTACTTGCTGCAAAAGACACCCGATTTCTGGTTCCTGTTCCTCAAAATTCCTTAAGTAAATGTTTGCTATCTGCCAGCCTCAAATAACTAAGCTCCACTTCAAAATAAATTGAATAGTAAAAATCCAATAATTCCAATTTACCAGTAACATCTAGAAATATTTATCTTCTATCCAGATGGAATGGACTTTGACAGATCTGCATATGTTTAGCTGTAGCAAGCACAAAGCAATACCTCTGCAGCTGTTTTATCCTCATCCTGAGAATTTCTCTGTGCCGCTGAGACAGCAGAGGTAATTGGATGTTCTTCTTTTCTGGCAGGTACTGGACTGGATTGAAAATCATGGGGAAGCCTTTCTGAGTAAACATACAGGAGTGGGAAAATCTCTACACAGAGCACGCGCACTGCAGAAAAGACATGATGATTTTGAAGAGGTAGCGCAGGTAAGAGCCTGAATCAGACACTTCTGTTTTCTGTCTTGATTTTTGTTACTCCTCTTGTGTATTGGGAAAAAACTATTGCTCTTTTGGGTCACACTGCTCTCTTCAAGTATTTGGAGATGTCTCCCAGGTTTGAAAGTCAGCATGCACACTGCAGAACATGGTAGCAGCAGGACTTATAACCAGAAAATCACCAGATTGAGTTGATGGGAGGTCTCAAAGCCTACGAGGAATTGTAAGCAGTTTACAGGACAGTAATGAAAAATGTTGGGAAATAGAGGAGGATGGTTATGAGCAAGGATGAGAGAAAAAATCAGTTTTAACTCCTAGAGTGGAAACTGAGGACCTTGAGACCTTGAGAATATAGTGGAAAGCAGCACCTAGTAAAGCAGTAGGAGTGTGTTTACAGCAAGGGCACCTACTCTTCCACTCTTTCCAAGAGTACAGTGTATTATGTGGAATGAGTTTTTGGAATTTTGGAATGAGGGGCAATCATTTTTTGGTTTTAGACTTTAGTATTGTTTTTCTGTAGTACCTTTCACATGTGCTGGCCTAGTTTAGTTGAAAATGCTTTCAGAAACAGGGACATACCTCTTTCACTGTGCCCTCAGGGAAACAGTTTCACTGCCTGATGGCAGCTACTGGCTAGATATTTTTTTCCTTTCCCTCATGTTCAATTTATATTTCTGTTAATGTCCCTTCCCCAGCCTCCACCCTGATTATGTCACTTTAGTCTTACTTATCTCTCTTAAGGAGATAAATTCCTGGGAAAGAGATTAATTAACAACCCTGAACAATCTGTAGAATGTCTTCTTCTATGTGCCTCTTAAACATGTTAAACGTATTTAATGCTGCTAGCATGTTCTTGTCAATCCCTTAAATAACTTCTGTTGCCTACTTCTTTGGATCCATTCAGTTGGCCAACATCCTTTTAATTAGATGTTCAGCTTTTGATGAAATATTCTGTTGCTTGGCTTGCTAGTGAGCTTCAGTGTTACCTTTCAGCTGTGACTGGATGTCTTTGCATACCATTGACAAGTCACACAGCCTGAAAACAGCAGTTCTAGATTGGTGGGTCTCTAAAATTTCCTGGGACCTCCTGTGGATTTGAGCCTTCTGGTAATAGGCTTGAATTTCCAGAATTACCTGTTGCAAATTTATTAAAATGAGCTTTGGCTGAAGTTTGCAAACCACAGTTCTACAAGGCCTTATCCAAAAGCACAAGTTAGTGTGAGGATTCATGCCGAAATCAACATTAAGTGCCTTTCCAGAGGATGTGCTCGAGTCAGCTGTTATTGGATGCTATACTGGAGTAAGGAATGAAAATGAAAAGCATGTAATATACAGAAGCTGAAACTAAGTGATTTAATGTCCTTTGTGGCATTAATGTTTTATAAATCTCCCTTCTCTATGATACATTAGCTTCATAACTCCACTTATATCTAGCATTTTGGATCACATTTAGCTTTTTATTTTTCTTTTTTACCTCCTCTTTGAGTAGTACTTCACTGGAGATGTAGGAAACAAATTAAGAACAGGTGAGAAGACAGAAAATAACAGGGTCTTGACAGTAGAGATGGGAGCAAGCTGTGTAACTGTCTGCACATGGAAACAACGGCTCACTTAAGGCTTGCTCCACTGGATGATGTCATTTGGAGATAGATCCCTTCACTAGGGTTTAGGAACCTTTACAAATGTGCAGCTTGCATGGGTAGGTACTAGGTTAAGTCAGAATGGAATTATTTCACTCAAGGCTTTTCAAACCCCTCTGTTAGTCCTCCTTCTGTATTATTTCAGCATGTCTGTCTGTGTATAACTTCAGACGCATTTCATTTCACAAGGCCAAATTCAGAGCAAAGATTGTTCACTGGATGATGATGTGTTCTAATGAAGGTGTCTGGGAGGAGGATGGCGAGGAAAGGGAAAAGTATAGTTTGCATGGGTGCAGAATCTCTTATGTTTCTCTGAATCAGATTCTTTTACATCTTCTGTCCTCAATGAGTGTCTCATTGCTCTGCTTGGACAACTGTGAACAGTCACAAACAGTCCTACATTCTGAGTATGAAGTTTATGGTGCCTCCAAATTAGTAATCACCAATGGATGTCGAACTTGGTTACTTTCCCCTGGCTTTGACAGAAATAATTTCCTCTGGTGCATTCACACCAGAATATCGTTGCTAATTTATGAGGCCTGTCTGCAGTGTGACACTGGAATGTGATGCTGGCAAATGGACATGGGGACATGCACTGAGGGGTAGTGAAAGGAAGCTCAGGCTTTATCGGAGGTCAAGGACTTAAGAATATAATACTCTGCTTTGGAAAGAGTAATGGCAAGGGTAGGAGGGGAGACCGTAAATTTATCACACCTGGAGTTCTCCTTCAGAAGCTTCTAGGGAAGTCGATTTTGTGATTGGAGAATAAATCTCCCTGCTCTTAATTATGACCAGTTTTTATTCTTCTTAACTCTCGTCTTGATTCTTAACTCTTTAGAAGCATTTTTCTCCACTTACTGAACATCTCTGCCATGGCTAGGGTGGGTAACTAGCATTGCTTGTTCCCAATATAGCCATATAATAAAGTACATGTGCCAAGATCCTGAAACAAATTGGTAAGTTTGCCCATTCCCCTCATCAGGATGTTAATTACTGGCGTTAACAATAGAGTTGTGTTTTTCTTAATAAAATAAAAAGTGTAGTACTGATATAACTGATGAGATTGACAGTATAAGCAATAGTATTTGCTATTGGCAGTTCTCTGAAAAAAACCCACTTAGCCTGCCATAAATTTAATCTCTAAAATCTACTTTCTTTTGGCCCTGATACACTTGTTTTTATCTCCTGCTGATTCAGGAAGGCATTTGCAAAGGTTAGACGAGGAGCAATTTTCATGACTTTTCTTGATATTTTCAACATCAGGGAAAACATTCATGTTTTTGAATGCTGCCTAACTGCATGTAGAGAGTAATAGTGTTTCTGGGATTGCTGTGCTGAGAAATACTCTGACTGACCTGCCAAAGGACTAGATTGAGAGGCTGAACATGCTCCCTCTATGTCTGATTAGAAACTCCACAGATTTATAAATCTAGATGTAATGATTCAGTCAGGCATGCACAAAATAGATGATATTCCTGCATACAGCTATGCTTGGAAAATATCAGTGCTTTTAAAGTGCTGCATTGTTGGCAATAGGAAATATAATTCAGGGTCCCTTTCTCTCATAACTGCTGCTTAGACAATGCTCTGACAATTTTTCTGACTGTATTTATTCTATATGGAATGCACAGATGGCAAATGTTTGAATTTGGATTAAAAAGCCTGAGCTCCTGGGAGGGAGGTTGTTATCTTGCACATACCTAAAGATGTTTCTCAGCCAGTGCTGATGCTGAAAATGACAACCTTAGGCCCAGTGCCTGCCACACAGTGAAATTTAGCAGACAGGCATTATCAAGATATCACCAAAGAAATACCACTCTTTATGTAGCTGCAACATTCCTGCAATGACAGCCTCTTTGTGTGGCTGGAATTATTTTGTGCAAATCAGATAACCATAGTTCATCCAGTTATGATTGTAAATCCAAAGATCTTTTCAAATTTTCCTTAGAAAAGGACTTTTATCCTGGAAACCAGTGTGCCTTTCAATTGGAAAAGTATCCCCAATGCTTCGACGCTGTAGAGTTGAGTGGCGTGTGTTGAAAATCCTTCTCCTATTCTGTGTATATGTAGAGAGGGGCCTTAGCCTATTCTCCTCCCTTCTGTCATTCCCGGCAATCGGAGGTTAAGGTGACTACCCCAACATCCTTCTCTGCTTACAAAGAGCATCACTGCATTTGTGCTGGCGGAGGACTTTGTGGTTTTGTGTTTGAATGATCTGACAGGAGCATTTCTGTAGTCTTTCTACATTTATGA
This sequence comes from Psittacus erithacus, assembly GCA_009867235.2. NCBI lineage: Eukaryota > Metazoa > Chordata > Aves > Psittaciformes > Psittacidae > Psittacus > Psittacus erithacus. Next base: position 21,135 of record WYDI02014407.1, read on the forward strand.
GTTTTTATTTATCTAGCATTTTATTTTATTTTATTTTATTTGTTTTATTTATCTAGCATTTTTATTTATCTAGCATTTATGAGTTTTTCCTTCAGATGTGCTGTTACGATTACCCGGCGGGCAGGCTTACCCGCATTTTGGCATACCCACCAGTACGTGTTTCCACCTGCAGATGGCACTCGCAACGCGCTGCACAAGCCTCCAGTTCTGCTAAGGGTCAGCAGAGCAGCTGGTTCTAATCCAAGCTTAACCAGCGTCTAGAAGTGAAATGAAGCAGAAGTGGAAGTTATTTCACACAGTGTCCCCGTGGTGTTCTCCCACCCCTGCCAAAACCCACTTTGTTCAAGGTCACCCAGAAAAACAACCCTTCTATTTTTGTTTTTTTTTTTTATACACAAAGCCTGGCTGCCCATGCTTTAATGCAAGGTGATACTTGTCATCTGTATTTATGGGATAAGCTCTCTTGGATCCGTGGAGCTGCTTTCAAAGCTCTTTGGCTACAACACAATATGCTTGCAGCTACAACTGAGTTTTGTATTTAGTAACTGTGTATGCATTTGCATGCAGTAGTTAGTATATTTTTCATAGTAATCCAAAAGCACTGATGATTACAAGGTGAAATATCACAATTTGAGCATGCAACAAAGCACACATTCTGGACAGCCTTGATTCAAAACATGTGGAATTGTCTGTCATTATCAGACACAATAAGAAAGTTGACTGGAGTCTGAGCTGTGGCCATTTAAGTTCATGGGGTCTGTCTGTATGCCAGTGCAGCAGCTCTTGGTTCAGGCTGGTGATTACAAGTTTTGATTTAGGTATGTGGCTAGATCCTGTTTTCCTGACTCTGAAAGCTTTACAGGATCCATTTTGCCAAGGTACACATGCAATGCAGTAAACTATTCTTGAATTATTACAAAGAAGGAGTGTCAGACAAAATGCAAGTAAAAATGCTGAGCTTTACAGTACACCATTTGGGAAACTGTTCAGTTTTCCTATCTGGGGGTACCTATGTTTGCTTTCGTCCAAGGCAACTTTTGGAAGATGGTGGTTAAACACCTGAACACTGAGCCATTAAAGTTAACCTAATGTGTGTCTATATAGTTCTCTTAAGAGTCAGCTCTTCCTTTTATTCTTCTCAGTGCAATAAATGTATTTTCTGCAAGGGAAGGCTTTCACAAGAGACCTTGAAAGCCAAGAGCCTGTATCATCATCTAGAAATCAAAGAACAGGTGATAGTCTTCATCTGAGAAGCAATTTGTTCTCCAGTGTTCCTGTCTAGTGGATTCTCTTCTTCCATTTTACTGTTCCTAAAATGCTGTCAGTTCAGAGTTTTCAAAAAAACTCTTATTTGGAGATAAAAAGAACTTTAAATGTAAATATGTTGAAAAATGTGAAATATCCAGGGGACTAAGTAATGGAATCCTGCAGGTGCAAATGGTATTTTGTGATCTCTCAGTCCCACAGTTTCACTTGAACTTCTCTAGAACTAGTGAGGTAACAGAATAGTCAGGCCAAAGCTGAATGTCACACAGCTACTTGTTTGGCCTTCAGGATAAAAACCTAGTGCTTTCCCATACAAATTCCAGCTCTGTTGGATGTTATTGTTCTAGAGTATGGCATGAAGTTCAGTAGTGATGTAAAACAGCTAGGCATAAATTAAGAACCAATGCTGATAATGAGCACTGAGGGAGCATTGTCCCAGGGTGATTTTTTAGTTTTTGATTTTTATTACTTTTTGAAATGTTGCGACTTACCTGGTTGTTGAAAGGAATAGCTCACTGGATTTCCCTTTTGAGTTGAGTGACTAAAATCCTACATGCGATGACATACTGGGCCAAAAGAGAGAGAAAGCAGATAGACCTGGTAAGTGCTGTGCTCGAAGTTAGCAGTAGCAACTGTGGCTTCAATAATGCCAGATATTTTTTAAAATAACAAAAACATGAGACAGGCAACAAAAAAATCAGTCCTACTCTTATCTTCGTCATCCTTTGAGTGGTCATTAGCAAATTCTGAAGCTATAATCTGCAGTTTCTTGTTCGCTTCATTTATGTAAATGTATTCACTTCTACACAAAGAGGAGAAGTGGTGACCTCTGGCAGATTACACAGGCCTTTGTACTGTGGTGCAGGAGCTCTGGGCTCCAGAGCTCTTGGTTTGTTCTCCTGTCTGGCAGCAGGCTGCATCTGGAAATCACAGGCAGCAGAGAAAAATGAAACTGCCTATATATGGGTTGTCTGTGAAGGTTATCTTGGGACTTCTGGATGTCAAAACTTCTGACAGCATAGCTGAAGGGCCGGTTTATCATGGGAGCAATAGTATAACTTTATGTATGAAGTCTAGCAGCTTCTGGGTGATTCAGGACATACCTGCATTGCAAATGCAGAGATACTGAAATTGTTATGCACAGCCTAAGCCAGGACCCAGAAAATCTGGGAAGGGCTGAGCAATATTAGCAATGTTAGATATAATGCCGTGGGGAATCAGCTGCCAGACCTAAGTCAGGTATAGGTCATGTAAGACATGTTTTACCTGAGAAAGTGTGGTACTCTGAATTCTGAATACTTTGTGGATATCAGTACTGGGCTCCATTGCATGATCTGGATGTGCCCATGGAGACTTCATTAGCAGAGGCTGCAAAAAGACCATCTTGGCTAATGTTCTGGAAGCAAGGTAATTCAGTTGGTGGCTGTTGGTACTCCATGATCTAACAGTAATGGAGGACCTGTGTTTAGAGAAGCCCTGTAATGGCACAGAAATCTTCCTGGCAATCATTTGAAGAGCTGTGCCTATTGCGTCATGTTTCTGAGATTGCATTTCTCCTCAAGCTAGAGGTGATTTTTCTTTCCTATTTCTTCTCTTCCAAAATCACATGACAGCTGGATCTTTTCGTTAAGCCGCCTGCAGCATGATTCACAATCTAAGTGCTCCCTATAAAATCTCAAGGCTTGGCAGCACAATACATTTTTGACAATTGGCAGAAGTTAGCTTCCTATCACTGGTTTTATTTGGGTGGGTTTATTTTTGAGCCTTTAAAATATGTTCCTTTAATTTGCCTATAAATGTAAAATGCTGTTTCCATGGCAGACTGGGAGACAATGAAGCTATTTAAGAAATACATATTTTTCATTCTAGAGGTTCTGTAAAGTGGGATTTCTTTTGTGTGGGGAATTCTGAATTTTTTAATCAATTTCTTTTTGAATCCAAAAAAAACCCAACCAAAATTTCCTAAAAAAAGAAGAATCCTGGAATTTGATTTTTTTTTTCAAGCCCATAAATTTCTTAAAGAGAACATTAGAAAATTATAACACTGAAGCATTATATAACATGCATACTAAATATATTCAGTATGGTACTGTTGTCTCAACTGAATAAACATGTAGTTGAAACAGAAGACATTTGCCATTGACTTTTTCTGTGAAATATACCCACTTAAATGAACCATTGCTATTTTGACTGACCTAGGTTTGTTGGTAAAAACCATTGTCATATAAAGGATTTTGATCCCCTCTGGTCATTTTTCTTTGTGCTCTTCTCATTGGCAGGTCAGTGGGTTATCCAACTGTACCTATTGATTCAAGAAGATTAATTGCAGCAATACCCAAATCTCTTCAATTCAATTTCTTGTACCTATTGATAGCAGGCAGGCTTGGGGGGGAGAAAAGTGATACTGTGAATCTGATTGGTGTTTTTACTTTCTGATTTTGTCACGGAGCAGTAGAAGGAGCTGCACATGGCTGTGCTGCTTCCTCTGGGCCAGTCAGTAGTGTCTTTAGTAGAATGGTATAACATTAGCCACAGCAACTGTATTATGGAATTGCTGCAAATCACAAATATACTGTTTTGCAGACATTTCACAAAGGAAATTTCATGTGGATTAAGCCAGTACGAAAGAGAATTGTACTCAATAACACAGCAAAATGATTTTCAAGGGCAGGTTTCATTATCATTGTGCAAATATTCTGGGAATAGACTAACTGGGTCCAATTAATTACTCCACTGCACAAGATTTAGAACAAAATCACGCTTTCAGTTTTGGAGAAATTGCTTACAATTAACTTGTTTTAATGAGTAGAGAATTCAGTTCAATGGCTGCATTTATACTGCAGGGAAGCTGCTTGGAAGTCTGGTTGTCCTTCTCTTTTTTTCCTATTACAGGACTACCATTGTCAGGATGTTCTCTTTATTTCCGCAACAGCCAATTGTCTAAAAACTACACTTGCATTATGAGACTATTGCAAATGTTTTATACTGATTATATATAAATAGAAAGTATTCAACCAACATTTTATTGCATAGAAACCTATTTTTACAATTTATTTCCCTGGGATAGAATTCAGGTCTCAGTTTCGCCTGTATAGAAATAGGGCAACATCAGTGGATTTATAAAGTCTTTGGGAATTAGATATGTGAGAGCAGGAACAAAAATCCTAATGTATATATAAATGATTCACTTGTTGATTCAGTGCATGTAATCCAGCCATTAATATTGCCCTCCATAACTGTGGTCTGTGAGGTCTGGTTTTGTATAACCAAGCCCCAAGAAAGCACTGGTTTGTGTCACTATGGAACTGGCATATGGTTCAAGGCATCTTTGTTTAGTGTCTGCTTCAGAGCACTACCACATGCAAAAGTGCAGGTTCCTCTCCTTTTCCAAGCTAGAGAGAGAAATTCTAAGATTGACATGAGAAAAGCAGGCAGAATCAGCCTTCTCATGTCACTATGCTTAAAAAAAGCTTGTCTGGGGAGAAAGTAATTGAAGAATTTGCCAGATGTCAGGAGCTGAGACAGGAGGTGTTTCTGAACTGTCAGTGGGTATGTGCACGTGTTTGTCTAGCATGAGTGGTTATGTTAGTATGCAGCTAATACAATAGAAACCAATATGTGCTCCAAAACAATGTGATGCCGTGTCCCTTTACTGCACAGCCCTCATTGTTATTAGAGTGTGTTGTTCAGTGCATAAAGGTTGTTTTTTCTGTGCAGTGTAGGTAACCCCTCATGACCTGAGTGAGATCCACAGCTATGCAGCAGAGAGCAGAGCCTGCTTTTGCCTCCCCCAGAGTAACATTGAGACTCAAAGCAAAAGTGCACAACATAAAGTAATGTTTGTGACTCATTAATATTGGGGAATGGAAAGTGCAGACTTCACATTAAATGTGTCAATCTGAGAGCTGAAGCAAATGCATGGAGTGTTCAATGAAATGTAGTGTGTTTCTGCACAGAGAGATGGTAGGTGACTGGGTCCTGGTTGTTTTGTCTTTGGCCAGGATTTATATTGACAGCCAGAACTTGGATTTGTGAATACCCACACATCAAAGTTCAGTGCAGGAAGGACTTGAAACCTGCAGTGCTCCATGGCTAAGAGAGAGAGAGGTCTAGAATGATTTTGCTGTTACTTTCTGTGGTCTCCTAGGGTTTGGTTTAGGTTCTAAATGGACCTGGTTGAATCCTTTTTAAAATCCAAATTAGGTGTTTGTTCCCACCACAGAAGTGGCTCAAGTAAATAATGTCCAGCTCACACTGGGGTGCTGAGGAGAGACTCTTCATTAGGGACTGTAGTGATAGGACAAGGGGTAATGGGTTCAAACTTAAACAGGGGAAGTTTAGATTGGATATAAGAAAGAAGTTCTTTACTGTAACGGTGGTGAGGCACTGGAATGGGTTGCCCAGGGAAGCTGTGAATGCTTCATTCCTGGTGGTGTTCAAGGCCAGGCTGGACAGAGCCTTGGGTGACATGGTTTAGTGTGAGCTGTCCCTGCCCATGGCAGGGCGGTTGGAACTGGATGATCTTAAGGTCCTTTCCAACCCTAACTATTCTATGATTCTAAGTGGGAAAGAAGCAGCCTCACAGCACAGCAAGGGCTGCACAGCCATGCTGAAATATCAGTTGACTCACCAGTTGTATGTGCTCCCTCTTGGGATTGGCAATTGGGTCACTAGGGCGTTTAACTATTGTAAGTTTAGTTTTCAGTATAAGCACATGTAAATGTGGGACGGAAAAAAAAAAAAAAGAAGCTACTTCAGAGCATAGAGCAGAATCCGCTTTGTGTGCTAAAATGGGAACACAGAATAAGGAGATTATTTTGGGATGAGAATGATGGAGTGTGAATTGCTGTGTGGACCTGCTGGGCGTGCCTCCAGGAGTGGGGACAGGTGCCCAGATCCTACTGCTTGGGGTTTGGCACAAAACTGGGGGCTCTGGGATAGCAGGCGGAGAGAGAGATCAAAAGAAAAGTCAGAGAGAATTTCTCTGATCTTTGTTTTTATCTCTTACTATGTCCAGTCTTATCCTTTGGGGGCTGATTTGGGATTTTTGGACGGAGAAGGATTGGAAAGGAAAGGATTTGGCAACATGGAAGAATACACTAGAAAGATCTCAGGATTTTTTCATAGTAAAAAATGTGGCAGACGTTGACTAGAGAGGCAGTATCTAATACGCCTGCAGTATTCTTGGAGATCTACTCCATGCCAAAGATCAACACATTATATAGCATGAAGATTTCTGGTGAGAATACTGTTCTGTACCAGATCTCTCATGTAAGTCATTATTAACATATATTTATCTCAGATCATGTGTGGCTGCCTAATAAAAGCCAGAAATAATAAAACCAAAACAAAAACCTGTTATCTTTCTAAATCTTTGTTGTGATTATTCATAACCTGAATTGAATTTCACACAGCAGAACATGTTTTTAAAATGAGCCCCGTATGAATGCTCCCTGACCAATGTGAAAAATATCAGTTCCTGTCTGGAACTTTTCTAAAGTTTTTGAATAAATCTGGTGTTAAATGAATAAATAAGTAAATTGGTTTATTTATTATCTCCCTTTTATTTTCCTTCATTATAAATATGCAGTACTTCTCACTAGCTGTTATAGAAGTTCTTAATATTTTTAAGTTTTAGGGAAGACAAAGCCCTTAGTCCATTTTGCTTTGGTGGCACCTGTGAAGAATTAATTTGATGGGTAAGCCATACAGATAGTACAGATGTCAGGGAAATAACAGTGGTGAAAACCTGGTTTCTAAATCTAATAAGATGCAGAGAATAGTTTCTACTCATTTGAAATTAATTCTAATGTGTAATCCATGGTGGAGAGCTGAATTAATGTTGACAGTGAAGAGATTCTGTATCCAAAGGGACCATCCTGCTGACCTGCTCCTAAGGATGCTGAGCTGGAACAAGGAGGTGAAGTAAAAAGTTACTTAAAGTTTAACTGAAGCTGGGAAGGCTGCTTATTCTTGTTGAGAGCAGAGAACCATCTGCCACCAAATTATCTGAGGTCCAGAGGGGAGGGGGATGGGGACAAAGTTATCTGACTGGTGGGCAGGTGGTCATTCTTGGTCACAGGGTATATTGGGGAACCTCCTCCTGCTGAATGGAAGTACCCAAATTGTTAATAAAACAGAGATGTTGGTAGGTTTTTTTCTTACCATGTGTTTTGTCTCTGGCAGGCAGTGTACTGAAGTGTAAGGTTTGCTTTGGATGAAAAGACCAATGTTTCAGTGGTTCTTTGCTACAAGTTAAACTTACCTGGGCAAGTAGAAGGGATCCAGGAAAACATCAAGGGACTCCCTGCTTCTATCAAGTCTAGAGGGAATATAGACAGTGCTAGCACATGGCTCCAGATCAGCTGCACCACAAGACATGATACCCTCACTGAGAGTATCTCCTGCACCACTTCACACTTGGGTCAGTGCACGGGAGCTCATGAAATGCAGTGTGTCAGGAAGGTAATCTTTGTTTCAAAGGAGCAACAGCAAAAATGTCATTAAATCTCTGCATCCTTCCTGAGATAGCAGCAGTGCACTGACTCTGCTAAAAGTCTGTGGCATATCTTCCTCCCGTATTTTTTTCTGTCAAACATCAGTTTGCTTGTCAGAGGTGGACATAAACTTATGGCAAAATACAGTTCACTGCCAATCTTGAGGTCCTATGATACATTTGTGGTAAATTTACCTCTTTGCAGCAGCCTGTGTTGCATTTTTGTCACATATTACCAGACAGAAAGAAACTGGAATTGTTATGGGATGTATACATATGCAGTACTGTGTTTTGCTCCAGACTGCCTAGGCTTTACACTTAGCTATATGTGAGTTCTTAAGCTGAAAGCTCTGGAGAACTTAGGTCAAAGTTTTGCTGAATTTACTTCTGTTAAACATCTAATTCTGTAAACAGTACCATGTCATTTAAAACATGCTTCAGGAAAGGTGTTATAACTTGTCTCTATGTTAATGGAAATAAAGGCATAGCTGAGGCAGGGTAGTAACTATTGGGGAAAAAGGGAGAGGAAATGTTTTGCTGTCTTACTTAAAGCTGGTTTCTAGACACTGGAAATAAAGCTAGGCAGTTTATAGAATCCACATCCACATAGGTTTATTTCTGCTTCTTTTCAAGGCAGCAGGACTGCCAGTTGCATTTGGTACTGAGTTTTCCAAGTGATGTTGACAGTCCAAAGCCTTTTAATACTGTTATCACTGTGTCTTTGAAATCTGCAAACTGTGAGCATGTTATTAAACCCAGAATGCCTGAAGTTACTTCATTCCAGGAGATCAGCAAGACTTGATAAAGCTGTCACGATTGCACTCATGTCTGCAGGGCTCAGAAAACATGCAAGCTGAGCCTTTGGGATAGAAAACAGTACTGTCCCCTCCCAGGTTGCCGCTCACCACGGAGCTGCCACGTGTTTCTTTGTTTCTTCACTCACCTTTCCTTTTCTCCCTATCACAGAGAAACTGTGGAGCTTTGCTGTGAATTGTCTGGGCTTGTTGATGATATTTATCATTTGAGAAGCTTTCAGAATGCTGCATTTCATTCCTGGCAGTTTGCTGTCTTGTGCTGCTTGTCATTTCCATGAAAGAAAATGCTTTCCTCACCTTTGCTGAGTTTCAAAGGCTCAGATATCTTGCAGCTGCTTGAGCAATTCTCATTCATACACTCTGCTAATTACCCAATTATGAAATCATTGCACAGTGATAATACTGGTTTTCTGGTACACTTACTGTATAACACTAACGAGTATCAGCGCTTTTTTGGCCATAAAACCAGTTTGGTTTCATGTTTTCTCCCAGAACTAATGTATAATGGCATCTCAGTCTGTCTTCATTGTTCTGTTCTCCTTGCTGTTGCTTGCTTTCATATGCCTGTTACTGTCCAAAGATCTCAAAAAAGAGATCAAAGTCTTTTTGTGGAAATTACCAAAAATCAAATGCTAGGATAAAATCTGGCCAATAATCACCTGTTTGAGATATCTTCCCTAATTCTTGTAGGTCCTTGTACAATCCATAAAATATTGAAAATATCGAAATGGCAAGAGGAGTATTTCATCATCTCATTTCAATGTGCTGTTTAGATGTGCTTCTCCTAGAAGAGAATTAGGGTGACAGTTAAAAAAGCCCCAAAAACCTGAAAGCACAAAATGAGCCTACATATCAAGTAGATACTGTTTTTATTTAGGGTGCCTTAAGGTGACAAAGTGAGATAAAACTCATGGCTTTGAAGGGCTGTGTGACCGCCTCAGCTAAAACTGCCAAGTTTTTCAATGCAAATCTTTTCCACTGATGGTTTTTAGTTTGGAAACATAGTTGTTTGTTTATTAGATCCAGTACATGAGCCTTCCTGGGCAATGCTGCTTTCTCAGCCAGCAACCTCTCTTGGTCTCAGGAAAGATGCCAAAGACGGACTTTGTGGGACTAAAACTTCATTATTATACCCAAAGGGTGTTCTTTGAGTTTCTGTTTAGAACTCTGCTCTAGATCAAAACTTCTTCAGTCACATCTTACAAAGTATAAAGGTTCTGATGTTTTCAGCAGTTTAAACTGCAGCTTCTTCAAGGATGTGTATCAGACTCCAGTGTAATCCTGCAATGATATGCCCCCCTTATAACATGAAGTGTGCAGATTCCTTCCCTGGAAAGGGTGGGGCTTACCTCATATTAAGCAAGTCTTTAGTGGTTTATTTCATAGAGGAAATTGAACATATATGCTAATTAAAATAGGGAGGAAAGCGGAAGCTTGCCAGGCTTTAGGTGAAACTTGTGGTGGGTGTAATCTTTCTGCCTACGAAAAGAAATAAATCCTTTGTCTTTCCCGTTGTAACCAAAATAAATTAATTTTGCAACTTAAAATAAAATACCCAAGCAGAACTTTGAAAAGCCTAGATCTTTGCCAAACACGCTTTTGAGCATCTTGATTTAGAAGAAGTATGCTCTGGCAGCATTCAAAGTGAAGTCTTTGCATAGATAGTACTCTTTAGTAGTCATAGTGACTGCAATTCAGTGATAGTTAAGGTGACCACACTGAGCTAAAAAGTTAGCTTGTTCTTTGTATGTATGTGATATGTGCACACCTATATTCATCTATGTATCTTTGCATACTTATTAGTATTAGATGTGATGTGTGATATTAGATGGCACTTAAAACATTATTTCACTATATGTTTTACTGGCATTTCAATGAATAATGGTTATGATCACACAGGAGTTAATTTGCGTGATTATAGTTATATGAGTATTCTCTGCTCGATATATGATTGCACTCCTGATTGAGCTGAGCAGTTGTTGTGATAAAATATATTATAGGTGTCATTTTTTTAACTTAAGGTTCAATATGAAATATTGTTAAATTCGATGGGAAATAGCATGGAGAAGAATTCTTTTAGCCAATGTGTTTCTAGCTATTCATTCTGATCTTGCTTATTTATTAGTTTGAAGGTGTAAGTAGCTTTTAAACAATTTATCTGGTGTTTCAGCATTTGATGTAATGTGTGTCACTCTTAAATTCAATAATAAATTCACCTCAGTTTGTATGTGAACCATGAGGGAAAATCATAAATAAAAGATAATGATATATGGAAAAATACATGGTATATGGTTCTTGGCGATGGTTCATGGAGGTGCTGTGTCATATCCACCTTGTCATTCCTGGAAACTATTTATTTCTTATTCATGCTGAAAAAGCAGAATTACTGGAGGTGTAAAGTAGTAATTAGTATCAGCATAGTATCATATGTGGCCTCTTCGACATCTGAAATGGAGGCAAACTTCACATTCCCCAAATCTGTGGATGTTTTTGAACTAATCTGAGTTGCAGTTCATGGAATAGTTTGGGTTGGAAGGGACCTTTAAAGCTTATGATGAGGGACATCTTCAGCTAGGTCAGGTTGCTCAGCACCCTTGTCCAGCCTAAACTTGAATGTTTCCAGGGGGCATCCACACCTCTCTGGGCAACCTGTTCCAGTGTTTTACTGCCCTCACAGTAATTAATTTCTTCCTTAACTCTAGTCTGAATCTATGCTTTTTCAGTTTAAACTATTACCTTTTGTCCTATTGCTACAGGTCCTACCGTCCCATCTCTCTAATAAACCTCCTTTAAGTACTGAAAGGCTGCAATAAGGTCAAAAATGTCAGTAAAGAAAGTATCAGTGCATCAGTAAATACAAATGCTCAGTCAGAAAATGTCTGAAGAAAAATAATTTCAAACATTGTGAATGAGCCATGGTCTTACTCTAGTAGATGAGAGGCATAAGGACCTTTCAACCCCAGGTACAAGCTGCAAAGATAAATTTTCCAGAAGCTGGAAGAAACCTTTTCTATGCAGTGCTTGTCTGCTAAAGCATAGGTGACATTCCAGACACTCTGGTTCCTAGACTGTGTTGTCAGATAGGTGCAGTTCTGATAATAGTAGTAATTTTGTTGAAATTGTGAAGTGGCTGATACTTGGACACACACTCACACGTGCTTGCACTCACAAACTTATGACCCTCATTTGCTAAACTACTTGAACGGATGCAATTCATTCATTTAAAGGTGGGCATATTCTTATATGTTCATCAAAAGATAAATATAACAGGCTGTACTATTTGAAGACCTCAAACTTCAGTAAGGACAGTGCAAGGAGAATTAGGACAAGTTTATGACTGGAAAAAGTTAAGATGAATTGCCATGTTTAAGGGAAGAACTGTCTGCAGAAGAAGGTGTTGGAAATGTGATTAACCTGGATATTTAAAAGGTCTGAAGAAGTTTCCATTCTGTTGTGCAGTAGGGAGCAATACTGATAGAGTGAGTGGTTGTGTGACCTTAGAGAGGTGTTCTGCCTTTTACTTCTGTAACTATAATTCCTGGTAAGTCTGTTTTGAATTAGAGCAATACAGCACAAGTAAGAATATAGGTCTTGATTTGATTATGTGAAATTCAAACTGAATAAAATCACATCTTACATTAGATCATCATATGTATTTAGCCCTTGACCTGCTTAAGGGAGGAAGAATTTTGACAATGATGGATGCTTCCTTAAAGTCCAGATTTGCTTATCATAGAAATGCTTCATTGTGGTCACTCATTTTAGCTTTAGAATATCAAGTTACTAAAGATACAATTTTTCACAAAACCCTGACTGTGAGATCACTTAACCTAAACAAAAAACTGGAGCTGATTTTAACAAAGTGGCTTGAGCAAAGAGTCTGATAGCAGTAACTCAGCTTAAAAATTAAGGGTAACAGTTGTTTATAAGGATTGAGAAGAAATGCAGAATCAGCTCCATAATTATAATTTTGCAAATGTGATTCTTGCTGTAGTTTTTGTGGGGACAAATGCTACCCCCTGTCTATGTGCAGAACAAGGGTACAGGGCCTCCGGAGTTTTAATTTTAGCCCTTTGCCACTTTTTGTCTCCTCCTGAGATCTTGAATAAATGACTAGAAGGCTGACCCAGTTCTGACTGAAGTCAGTAAGATCGTTTTTTACTGTTTCAGTGAGAGATGGATCAGGCTTTGAACTTTGTCTTGACATCCTATCTCCACAGCAGGAGTAGTTATACTGAGGTTTCGTCTTTGGTATTGAAGAGTCAAGTCATGACTAAAGAATGTAAAGGAGATATCCCATCAGAGAAAGCCTAACAAGTCTCTTAAGCTTCAGCCTGCAGGCATAAAATGGGATTCACATGACTAGTCTCTCGTCAGGAGGATGAGATCTAATCTAGTCATCTAAGTTCTCTCTCTAGTCAGTACTTACTGGCCTCTGGAGATGCCATCTCTTCCATGACTTTTACATGGTAAAACCTAGGTGACAAAGTTCTCTGAATCAATATGAGGAACTTTTGCCTGGAACTGCCTTTCACAGCCCCAGAACTTGATTAATACAGAATAATTAATACAGAATGATTAATACAGAGTGCTGCTTCATTCTCCTTTACTATATATTAACATCTACTAAGAAAGTGCACTGTCTAGGATATGTAGTGTTTAATGTGATAATGTATCTGATCACCTGCTCTGTTCCCTTACCTCATGTTTCTCCAGATGTACACAACTAAACATTTTTCTGGCTAATCGGAGTTGGTCAGAACACACTGGAGATCTTAGTTTCAATGAAAAACTCTCAAATATAATAAACAGCTGTAAAGTTCTGTGCAAGGGGAGGTATTGCTGGAAAAAAAAAGCCCAGATTTAGGGCATGAATTCTGCCCTGGAACAGCATTAGACACAGCTATTTCCAATGTAATATGTCTACAAACATGCAGCAACAAACTAGTTACAAGTGTAGTTGATAGGAGTAGAGGGAAAACTACGTGGAATCATGTGCTGAAAATGCACTTGGTGGTTCAAAACCAAAATGTTGCACTACGTTGATTGATGCCTTTCGCTCATGTCAGTGAAAACACAAATATATATAATTGGCATGTTTGTCTAGTTTGGCGAAAAGGAGGCTGAAGAGTGGCCTCATTGTTCTCAACAGCTTCCTCAGGAGGTTGAAATGGATTGGGAGGTGCTGCTTTCTTATCCCTGGTATCCACTGATAAGATGCATGGGAATGGTTTAAAGCTGTGCCAGGGAAAGCTCAGACTGGACATTAGGAAGCATTTATTTACTGAGAGGATGGTCAGACGCTGGAACAGGCTTCCTGGAGAGGTGTTTGATGCCTCAAGGCTGTTAGCATTTAAGAGGCATTTGGACAATACCCTTAAGAACATACTTTAACTTTAGGTCAGCTCTGAATTGGTCAGGCACCTGGACTGTATGATGGTTGTAGGTCCCTTCAAACTGGTATAGTCTATTGCATTCCATTCTAATTTATTTCTAAGTGACTAATATATTGGACTTCTTTAGGTTGCAATACATATCATAAATAGGAAAGGAAAAATATTTCTGTTCTGCTGCCTCCAAGCTTGCAACAGTCCAAGAATTAACAGATGTATTATTTGGTATTTTTCATTTAATTAATCTGGTTTTAATTAGGGAAAAAAAAAAAAAAAGCCAAATACTTGCAAACCAGAATTGGGACCCTTTGTTTGGTTTGGACTGACTGCAGTGCTTTTTTTCTATGTAACAGATGTGGCCAAGCACAAACTGCACTCAGCCAGTGGTTGCTGATGTTTAGAATCCATGCAACTCCTGGGTTAAAAAGATTTAGAGAGGACAGTTGATGAAACATTTCTCTGGCACAAAGATTATGAACAAAACAATGTTTGTGCTGACTTTAAGGAAATCTCTTAAGCAGTTTGCTCAAAGAGCTGTGTCTGGATAGAGAATTTCCAATGCAGCGATGGCTTCATATGTGTTAACCTGGAGGCACAGTGGAATCTCAGCTGAGATCTCCTACCTGCGTCAAAGACAGAAATGGATCCTGATGTTTTTGGCATTTTTTGGTCCAAAATGCAAAGGAAAGTGTGGTAAACATAACAAGCAGATTTCACATCAGATTTTTCATAAACCACTTTTTTTAACTTGCTGCAGATTATCAAATGGTTAACAGCTGATGAACCAAAGGTACAGGGAATCCTGATAGTAAATACTGTCATGGGATAAGACAACAATCACTTTCAGTTCTGAATTGTGATAGGGATATTGTATAGGTTTTGTTAGTCTGGTTCTTTTCATAATTGTGGGATGTTGTTTTTTTTTTTTTTTGTTATTTGCAAAAACAAAAAAGAGCGGAAAGTCTTCTGGTTCTGTCTAAAATGAACTCCAAAAGCATATATATAGCTATTTCCACTCTGAAAGGTGCAGTTTCATTTTCTTATGTTTGCAGATTTCATGATTGAAACAGGTGATTATGTGAAGATTAGTATGGAAAGATTATGAAGAGGTTTGAGAAGGAATTTGGTTTCGTGCTTGAAATGGTGCACAAGTATTTAATGTCAGTTAGCAGATCGCTGAGAATTTCAAGTTCACATGACCGCTCTCTTAGGGGTTAATGCAACAAGAGATAAAAATGCCATAGAACCCTAAAATTTCTGAAAGCATGTAATTTTGTAACTCATAGCTTATTTTTTCTGTGAATCTTGTGCTATTATTGTTTAAAAGGAACTAATTTCCACAGATGCAGAGGGGCATTTCTTCATGGCATATCTCCTCTGGAGGAATTAACCATTTTTGGTGTTGCCTTCCTCAGGATGCTGCAGAAAACCTTTCACGGATCTGCAGTTTGCAGAAAAGGGGACAGCCATGATTATCCTTACAGTAGCGAAAATTTCCTTCTATGGTTGCATTAGCACTTACCTTCTTCCAAAGTTTTTAATCTTGATGCCAGTTTGGAGTTGTACGTAGACCTTGTACTCCTGATGGATCCTGCCAGACCTCAGAAAGGCCGGGAGCCTCCAGCAACCTCTTCTAGCTGAGGGCAGTAGGACGAGGAGGCATTGTGTACTTTTCTTCATCACCAGACTTATCTTTGTTGGATTCCCACCCTGCCTGATCCAGGGTTAGGTCACACCAAAACAGTGCCAAGTGCTTCAAAGAAATGAAATAAAGGTCTGTATTCTGAAGAGCTTACTAACAAGAGAGCAAGCTCAGGATGAAAATGTTCAGAGCAAGTAAGCAGTACAGCATTATAGTACCAACCAGGATAAAGCTATCAGGTTCAACATAGCTTTAGTTCAGCACTTGTAGAGAAATAGATGCACATGAAAATGCTTGATTTGTGTAACATCTTCTGATATTATTTATGTGCACTTTAGGCAAATGAGCAGAACAAAAGTGAAGCAGGTGCTCACCCTATAAATAACCTCTAGCTTATTTGGCTTGTACTGTGTTTGTATCTCATCTGACAGCAGACGACAATCTTTTCATGAATAAGTCAAACTGTGGAGTTCAAGTTAAGTGTGGGTAACTCCCAAATGTGGTTGCTTACCTGAAATGTATCTAAAACTCTTAAATCTTCAGCAGTGAGCTGGAAATCTCTCAGTACCAAGCTTTCTAGAATGGCAGGGGTAAAAAGATGCTAGTGTTTCTCCTAGCATGAACTGCACCTGCTTTTAAAACCCAGACACTTAGCTGTGAACTTAGTGGGCAAAGACAGAAAAAGAGGTGAACAAAAATCTCACCATACTTGAAATACCCCAAAATCCAGGGCCTAGTGTACACCCTTTTCACCATGCATTGTTTTTATATCTAATCATCGTATCACCTCATCTATATGTGATCAGATACATCAAATGTGGGAATCAGTAAACTTGTAATGGTTTTCAGCAGAGATTAACAGAAGTATGTTAGGCACAAATGCAGCAAAGCTGTAGTCATTCTGTATTTCAGCAAAGGTATTTGTGTCCCAGATGTGTGCCATAAACAGAGAGTGAAGGCTTTTAAAAGTATTCTAAATGTTACAAATAAAAGCAGGAGTAGCCTTCTCCGCAGGGAGTTGGTCTGGTGTTTGAGCTGTTGTAGTGGTAATGTGTGAAAACCCCTTGAATGGAGTAGACTTTGAAAAATAGTGCTAGCTTTGGCATTTGTTCCAAATGCTATTGGAAGAGGATCATTCAGAAAGGATGCTGTTAAGTGAAACTGGACCCTAATTCAGGTCATATTAAGTGGAACATTTTTTTACAAATTCTCAGCTAAAAAGGTTTCCAAAAAATGGTTATTAAAACATAACATTTTGCTGCTGTTAACAACCTAACCATTATAGCAGTGTCCTGAAAGTGAGGGAATAAAATTTACTATTGGTAACAAAACTGTCTAGAATATGTTCTTCACAGTCCAAAAAGAGAAATGCAAATACTCTGTATTTATAGTCAGCCCTCAGAAACTGGGAAAATGAACAGTGAATGAGCTGTTTTCTTTCAGCTTTTTATAACTGGAAATATTTTCTCTCATTAAACACTTGTCTTCCGTCTTTGTATTGAATAGTTTGTCAAGCAACAACTATTGATTGCAGCAGGATATTCTCTAAATAAGAACAACATGACTTGATTCTTGGCTTTTATGTTTGACAGTGTTACTTTAATGCTCAGAAGTACATGTGTATGTGCAGTGTTCAAACATATTTTGTGTATAAGCATCAAGTTAATGCATTTTTTTAACTGCAGAGGATTCTCAGTAGAATTTTTGAACAGGAAAGTGCTACAGTTCTGCTTCTGTTGATGAGGAGCTTAAAATTCCCAGTGGGAACAGTCTTAGGCTGATGTTGAGCATTTCTGAAGATCTCACCTGGTACTGGGAACACCCTTGAGCTGGTGTCTTTGTCCTTATTTTTGTTGTGTTAAACACCACAGAGCATTGGCTGCAGGTGAAGAAAGCTATTCTATTGCAGCAAGGCCTGGCTATGTTTAGTTGGCTAAACATAGCTGATTAAACACAGCACCATGGCTATGGAGATGGTTGCAGTCCCTTTCCATTTCTGCTATTTATGAGAATCTGATGTATTAGTTTAGTGGTGTTTTCCAGAAACATGAAAAAGGGAGAGAAAAGATGGGCAGGTAGTTTGAAAGCTGAGGTAAGTTTGAGGGAATTCACCTCTGTTCCTCCACAGTCTGGCACAGTCTTGGGTACATTGCTTCACTTCTCTGTTCTTCAGTTAGAATCATGGAATCATAGGATAGTTGGGTTCTCTCTGTGTAAAGTGGGGATAATACATCACATATTGCAAAGGCCATTTCTGTGGGGTAAATCTATTCAGAATGGTAAAGTGTTCAAATTCTTATGTAATGAAGGGCAGGCGCATGCCTCAGTGCAACTGGAAATGTTACCCCTCCAAAGCAATCTCAGCATACCTACTGGCAGCTGAAAGCTAATCAGATAGACTTACTCCATTTAGAAATATGATGCAGAACAGTAGATGAGAGGAAAAAATATAGAAGGAACTTGAAGACACAGTCTTTTTAAGTTATCTCACAAAAGCCAATAAAAGGCAAATGTTTCTTGAGCCTGAGACATATCTGGCTAACATGGTTTCATGCTGTAATGTGATAGCCATTGCAAGTCCTTTGCAATGAGCTTGTAGCCAAGTATCACGTGGTTAGTCCCACTTGCTTCATTACATTATCTTTGAGAAATTCCAGGGGACTTGGAAATAAACAAGTGGACAGTCCTGTTACTGTGCCTGGCACAATTGGGATGGGGTGGTGTGTTTCAAGTAAGAAATTATTTAATGTATGTGGCTTTATACATTCTCTTTCCACAGAAGGCAATGCCAGTAGGAATTACTACAATTGTTTTAAAACTCTGGTAATCACTTGTCTTTCATGCCTTTGAAAGTACAAACTGCCTGTCTCAAGGGTTTTCTTGCCACAGTTGTATTGCTCATACTCCATTTCTTGCTTTGTTTGCTGGTAGAATACATACACCAATGCAGACAAGCTTTTGGAGGCTGCAGAGCAGTTGGCTCAGACTGGAGAATGTGACCCTGAAGAGATCTATAAAGCAGCTCGGCATCTGGAAGTACGGATTCAGGATTTTGTCCGGAGGGTGGAACAGCGGAAACTTCTCTTGGACATGTCAGTCTCCTTCCATACCCACACCAAAGAGGTAAGATGTGCATGAGCGAATTTTTCTGTGTATTGCAAAGTGCTGCAAGAGTCTGACTCTGAAAACTCAGATGGCAGAGAAGAGGCATCTTCACTACACAGGGCTGTTATCCAGTTCATTTGATGCATATGACTAACTGTTGTAAAAAGGAAATAAAATATGAATTAAACGAATTATATAGTACTCTAAAATGCAGGGACAGCATATCTAACATATTGAGCAGTGCTTAATTCTCAACTAGCATTTATTGTTGTAAAGCAAGAATTATTTTGTAAAAGCAAGAGTTGATATTACCACATTAGGTAAAAACATGCTAGCAGTGTGACACGTATCGTCAGAGGGATTCCATTTGAATGTAGTGTTAATTAATGTAGCCATTGTTATCAAGTGTTACTGGAAATCTTACATTTTTTAATGAGGTAGACTTCACATTTTGAAATTACAGTTAAAGAGCAAATAGCTACATACTGATACAGCGAATCAGTGAGGACCTGAATAAATGCTGCTTAATGTAATTGAAAAATATCCAGAGATAAGGCTGTCTTGCCAGAAATACAGTAGACAGGACATCAAATGAGAGGCCACTGGGGATGTAATTAAAGCATACTTCACATTTTTCTGTGGACCAAAGGCCATTCAGTGATGAGTGACTTTTAAAGACAGGGTTTCTGCTAGGAGAGATGGAATTAGAATAGCTGTTTTCATGCTCTGCAGCGTCTATTAGCAAAAGCACACTTGATCAGAAAGATTCTCTTAGCTGAAAGCTTTGCCTTTGTTAGTTGATTTGCATGTTATAAACAAGTTGTGTATAGCAGGCTTCAGCATGTTGGGGAGCCTCCTTAAGTAAAAGGTGTAAGAGCATGTACATGTGTGTATATATATACGTATATATGAAAGATGGAAATACATTGTGTCCATTATAGTTATTGATACATAAAAGTTTTCCTTTTACGTCCTGCTTTTGCAATATACTAAAATCTAGTTACTACTTACTGTGAATAGTACTGTTGTTTCCAGAGTAGCTCAAATGCTTGAAGCTATGCTGGTTTGCCACAGGGGAAACTTGATTGGTTATTTCCTCAGTCAAAATTATTTCATAAGTTTCCTACTGTGATTAACCTCGTTTCACCTATGCAGGTGGTGACTAGTAACACAAAGATAGGCGTGACTTCAGGAAGTTATCAGTAGGAAATATTTTCTATAATTAAATTTCTTCTGATGATTACTGGTACTGTGTAGGCTAATTTGGGTTTGGGAACTAGAGCTTCCCTGTTTGAAGGGGTTTGGATTGCAGTGCACTATACATACTTCTACCTTTCTTCAACAAGAAGGGAATCTGCCTGCTCCACTCACCTGGTTTTAATGAGCCCTCTTTTGGTGTGTAGAAATGCAGATGTTTAAAAATGCACTTTTTATTTTTTAAATTATTACAGAAACAGTCTTTTGTGACATGAGCAATGCTGTTTACTAGATACTGAGAGTAAACCCTAAATCTCTGCCTCATTGGTGTTTACACATGGGACAGATTGGTGCAGTGATGCCTTTTTGGAAAGCTCAGTAAGTACTTGCTGTCAATTTTAGGGAGCCTGAGAGTGGACAGACTCCGGCTGTCCTTCTCTGCAGGGAGACATTTGAGGGAACTATGGCATAAAACTGAGATATCAGCAAAGTCAGGGTGGACACAGGAATCCCCTTTCATCAGAAAGAATGACAGCTGTCGGGTTGGGTGTAAAGAGGCTGCTGAAGTTATTGCGATCTCTAGCATTTCCCCAACATCAGGGGATGCACATGTGCTCTCTAATAGAAAGGAAGTTTTCACTTACCCCCATGTTAACTCACTCCTGTGGGGGCCAAACACTCTGATTTTCTGCAGGTTCACTGAATTTCATTGTGTGTCACTAACTGCCTCCTTCAGTGACACTGAAGGAGAGTCAAACAGCCCAATGCCTGATTTTTTTTGCCACAAATAATAAGTGAGAAAATTGTTGCAGTTTTAGTATTTGTCTGCCAGCTGTGGGGATCCACACAGACACAGTGAAGTAACCGAAGTCTGCCGGGGGGAACTAGTGTAACGCCAAAGCGTTAAAACAAGAGAGCCTTAGCACGTGTTTGGATCTCTATTTACCTTTTTATGCTATAAATAGATCGGCTTAAGTAGAAATGGCTCATTGCTTGGCCTTCCTTGGCCCTTCATGTGTATTGTAAAATGGCAAGGTGACCAATATAATTGTCATTCTTCAGTATGAATATTGAAACAGATAGCCAGATTCCTCAAAAATCAAGAAATACGTTTTTGCCTTTTTTTGTCACTGTACCTGTGACAGTATTATGTCCTTTCCCTGTTTCATACCAACTGATCTCAGTTGGTTCCTTCCTGGGCCCTGACTAGAAAATGTGTTCAGCCCAGTGAGACTTCCTAGTCTACAGGGCTTGGCTTGGCCAAATGCAGGTTCTTCCCCACTTACCCACTTGTCCAGGTCAGATCTTCACCATCCAAGCTCATTTGATGAAACTGCTTCAAAATAAATTCACTGTATTTGCTGGGATTTCAGTCCCAAACAACAAAGATAACATTAGATTGCAATTTTAAAGTCAGGATTTATCAAGAAAAAAATCCCTTTGAGTCAGTAGCAGTTTTAATTGAGTTAAAGAGTCTAGAGTCAGATTTAAATTATAGAAGATAGCAAGGCAGAAAATCCCTCTGCTGCAGCAGTAAAATACAGCAGATTGGAGATTCATTGCTGCTGTTTTAGCAGAAAGCATTCCAGTTATAATGCTGACACATGCCTTTCTGATTAACTTTGCCTCTCCTACTTTCTTGATGCTGGACTGTACTATGCCCATCCAAACCCATCACCTTGGGGTGTCTTGGGATGAGTAGAAAGCAGTTTAGCTGGCATGTTAATGGGTTTAACACTTAACATATGTTGCATGATTCTAGAAGGCATTATTAGTTGATAATAACCATCATTATTTACTTCATCCTTTGTAGTTCTTAAAACCATTTCTTAAACTATTAACAACTGTTTTTCTTATGTCCTTGAAAATGAATAAACAGTTCCCTTCATGTTTTCTTGGCAATAATGCAGGAAACTTTGGCCTAGATGTATTTTTCATCTAAGTTTCCAGAATTCTCATTATTTCTTGATACATTAATCTATTGAGACAGAACTGGTAAAAGGGAGAATTAAGTACAAAGAATTGGTCTTACTGACATGGTCTGTATGGAAATGGTCTAAATACCTTCCTTCAGTGAATGTGTTGCTTCTGACAGTCTTCCCAGCACAGGTGAATCGCATTTGTGATGTGATAATTCCCAGGCATGGATGAAGACATTGATTGTGAACTTACTGCTTCACCTGTACTCTCCTCTGCCCACCTCTTCATCTCTACATGTGACTGCTCAGATTCTCAGCACCTGAGAGGCTTTTAACAGCTCCCATTTTTAAAAAGTGGTCTTGTCAAGGAATGTTTCCTTTCGCAATCTGCCTTTCTAGAATTTCTTGAGGACAGTGTATAGTGTTGAATTAGAGGGTTGTTTAAATCCAGGTATCCCATAAGCAATGGAAGTTAAGAGTGCCTTTTTAATAGTACTTGAATCACTGCGCATTTAATGTGAATGCATTATAAAAGGATTATAATGTGTTCACAATTCAGTAATGGGTCAAGCTGAGTAATGACTTACATAGTTGAAGAAGTGTGAAAAAGACTGCCAATTAAGCATGACAATAATTTTTATTATTTATTTTAAGTGGTCTTACTTAATACATGCAATAGTTTGAAATGATGTCTTTCAGGTATGGTAAAAACATTCTAGAGGCACAGATTTAGAGCATTTCCTTAAGTGATTGTTAGTGTCAGAATTTGTGAGTAATGTCTCTGCCTACAAAAGAGATGTTGTGTTCCCCACTGTCCTACAGTATTCATGATACCCTCTTAGTTTATAGTCAATACCTTCATGCCCTTTCAGGCCAAGGCATTCCTGATACTGCGAACAGAAACCTGGTACACTGGAAATCAAATGCAATTATCTGTATGGCAGGGTAAAATTGTAAATTATTATCAGTGGGATAAATGTGTTCAACAGACTTGTACCTGAGTAATATCTCTTGATTTAAGTGTGATTCAATTCAGGTTCTTACTTCAGATCTGAATCAGTTGTTGGCAAGATTGTCAGATCACAGATCTCATCATAGTTGATGCTTTTCTGTGAGTTTTCAGCTGCAAGGGTCAGATGATGACACCAGATTCTTGGCTGTCATTTCATTTTGTTTAAAAGAGAATAGTATTTGAGCCTTCTACAGAAGAGGTTGCAGATGTGATATAATCACACCCTGAAGACACCCTGTTTAGCAGTCATTGTTTTGTTTTACCTGGCTTAAAGTGGCAGGAAATACAGCAGTTTCTGATACAGCTTCAGTGCTGGGGGTTTAATCAACAGTATAGAATGGGAATTACTTCTTTCAAGTAAATGTTGAGGTGAGGCTACAGATGTATAGCTCATGTAATATCTACATGCAAAGAAATTCTTGGCTTCATCAGCAGGGTTTTATGATTTTGAGATTAATGTAGGTGTTTAAGAGCAAGTATACATACCTTAGTGTATTCTCTGTATTACTGAAGTAAAGATTTGTTGTGTTACTTCTTGTATTGGCAGATAATGCAGTTGCTAAATTAAGAAGAAGCTTCACTGAAATTAGATCCATTTCTTTGGGACATGAAAAGCATGTTTTACCACCTTGAGGTTTCTCATTTCTCTGTGGGTTTTGGATTACCGCTTTTATGTTGAGTGGAGCCCAACAGGACAGGAGCAAAAAGCAGAAGCAGCCCTGTGGTTTCAGGTCATATGCCATGTGCTTTGTTGTCCCTTGGTAGGTCCGAAGAGCAATAGGAAGAGGTGCTCAGTGCTTCAGTTCCATGTGGAGCCTGCAAGGTCTACCTGGACCACAGAACAGGGGATGAGTATGCTCAGGAAATATTTAATGTTGAGAAAAATGAAATGCCATACTCATAACAGGTTCTTGCTGAACATGTGAACTTGGCAGAGATGATCTGAGTGACCAAATTTGGGCTAAATTTCACAAGAAATGACATAATGTATATTCTTGACATCAAGGTTAAACCCTGCAAAATTTCAAATCCTTGCTTAAAATCATGGACCGTCTGGAGCATCTCATGTGAGCAGAAATAAGACTCCTTTTCTAACACAGGCAAAGTAACTCCTTTTTCCTCTTCCTCTCATTCTGAACCTTTTACCTCAAAATTCATCAAGTAAAGCCTTAGGCAGTTACCTGGTATGGAAAGTTTCACCCCAAACACCTTGTCTGATAAGGCCATGAGAAACTGAGAGCAAAGTTCTGGACCGTTAAGTGTCAGGCAGCTTACACAGACCTAAATTATTTGTGGTCAGCAGGTCACCTTGGTCACCCCATAGATATCAGTGGGGTTACTCTAGTGTGTAATGAGAGAGGATTTACCCTGTCAGTCAGGGACAGTAACAGTGTTTTATTGCAGGCATTACTAACTTCATTTTACTTGATAACCAAAACCTGTGAAATTAAATTTTCCCTGATTCAGTTGAATATCCTGATTAGGAGATTATTTCAGTGTAGGTCACTAATTTTGACAGAGCTTGGCCCTCACATTGTGGCAGAGTTGCTGGGAAGAGGGGAGCAGAAAGCACATGGGGCTAAAGTCAGCTACTGTTGTCTCTCATCAGAAGAGGTGACAGAATATCTCAAAGTTAATCATGAAGCAAACACAACAGTGGTACTGGGATATACTATATAACCCTGTCATTCATTGTAAACTGACCCAGGATTCAAAGTTGATGTTACTGAACTTAATAATTTGTTGTTTGACTTTAACTGTTAATATTGACATCTCAGAACAATCACCCTTTAGATAATAAAGACTTGTGGTGAAGGCGATAATCACTTTAGCAATTTCACTTGCTGAAAACTTTTAGAAGTCCTGAAAAGGCCTTTTTCTCTGAGCATGTCTACCACAAAGTATTTGTCTTACACACTCACACACTACTTATACACTGTCCTAGACAGTATTTTTGTTTGTTTTCTCATATTACAGTCAGATTTAAAAAAGCAGGAAAGCATAAAACACTAAAATAACCCAAACTGGCTCTCTGCACATGATATATTCACTGACTGGCCTCATCACATCCTGGAACTTTTTTTAGGGTTAGAACGAAGCACCCCGCGCCTTGTTCAAAAGCTAGAAAATATTTCTGCTTCGATGGGATAAAATTGACAGCTGAGATAAATACAAAGCAGTGTACAAAGTTGAACTTTGAAAATATCTGCCCTTCCTCTCACTGCAGGGCTGTGAAACATCAAACCTTAAGTTTATACCTCTTACAAGTACGAACATTGGTTTTGGTGGGAGCTGAATCAGCGTAGTTTAGGGGGAGTATTATGAGCAGAGAAATCTCAAGACAAGGGGGTGGAAAAAGCAAATGCTTTTATAAGGGATTAAGGAAATGCTGATGTGAAAAAAAAAAGAAAAAAAAAAAGTGCTCAGTTCCTAAACATTCTGATATTCCCATCAGAGTGGGATTTGCAGGCAGAGAGCAGAGGATGCAGGAAAAGTAAACTACCAGAGCTGCACATACAGGTAATGTGTGCAGAGCTTTGCCTGGATAGCAGATTCCTTGGAGAAGACAGATGCTTGCCAGTATACTGTTATCATTCTGATAACTGGGACTATAGAGAGGGTTCTGCTTTTATAACAAGTGTTATTCTTCTGTGATGTGATGTAAAAGTTCACTCTCAGTTATCAGCAGTTACCATGAAGCAGCAGAATAAGAACAAATCCCCCTCCAACTCCAGGACACATTCTGTGGCTTTGACCAAAATGCAAACATTCACCAGTCATTCACATTGGTGGTTTCTTTGCAGAGTTAAGTCTTGACTGTAAAGCTATCAGGGATCTGGGATGGAGGAGCCAAGACAGCTGGGGTGGTGCAGGGTGCCTCTCTGTCCTGTCTATTTGTTGTCTAGAAGCAAGGTTTTTTCATGAAGGATTAAGAAGCTGGGAATGAAAAGAGTTGTGGTATCCTGGCAGCACATCCCACTCTTGAGCAGGGGAGTTTGAAGCACAGCCGGGCTGCTAGTGAATAAAATTCTGCCATCTGTGATGGGAAAAAATTGTGAGACAGAATCAAGGTAATAAGAATTAAATGCTTTTAAATGCAGCTGCATAAACCAAATGTCAGGAAGTCAAACCTACAGCAGCACAAGGGCAGACTCACAGAAGAGAAGTTCTTTCCATCATTCTGCCAAAAATTTCTACAGACTACATTTGAGTTAACACTCGTCTCTCCATATTTTATCCATCCAAGCCTATTATCCATATTTTTCAGGCCATTCACTGGAATTTTGACTGACTGCTTGGCTTCACTCAAATATTGTCATTGGCTTTTCAGGGCCCTGGCATGTAGTTCGTGTGTTACAGAGATGGGTTTCCAGCCTGTATGCCTTGCTCTCCATATAACAGAGGTTCATTCTGCAGCTAGAAGGGTATTCTATGAGCACCTTTAAATAGGATGTGCCAACTCACATAAAGTACCCTTTCACTAGTCATATTACAACCCATTTTCCCGATTTCCTGAGCTGAGGAAGATGAGCTGCTTGCATTACCAGTGTGTGGGCTTGCAGCTTTTACTGCTGTGTACAAAGGCAACAGATTGGGCAGCCAGTGATGATTTGCATACTGAATAAATCTTCATCAAAGCTATACAGGGA
The DNA here is from genome assembly GCA_009867235.2 of Psittacus erithacus. Lineage (NCBI taxonomy): Eukaryota > Metazoa > Chordata > Aves > Psittaciformes > Psittacidae > Psittacus > Psittacus erithacus. The sequence goes on from WYDI02014407.1 coordinate 47,630, forward strand.
CACTCCTATGATTCTCTACTCACTCGAAAGACATGTGCTGTTGCACCTTAAATACACATATGCAACAGAGTCTGCACAACTAGTTTAAAATGGTTAGTGTCAATGTAGTGGTTCAAGTTGATGAATCCAATAAGGCACTTTGGTTAGAGAAAGGTCCCACAGTCTGTTTAATCTTTAGCAAGTTTCAGAATGATTCAGAATTGTCACAAGTTATTAATTTCTGCGATTCCTAAGACATAGTGCACAAAGTTGCAGAAATGACTCAAACAGCAGATCAGGGTAAGTCCACTAATGGTATGAGCAGTCACTGAAAAGAGCACAGAAGGAAGAAGTAGTGCAACTCCCATTTTAGAAGTAATGAAATGTTTAGAACCAGTGAACAATTCAGAGTAAAATGGAATGGTACCTGCATTTATTTAAGTAAATTACTGAATTTGTAGTGTATATTAATAGCTATGGAAAGCTCCTTCTACGCTGTGTACTGTGTTATGCTGGTGTAAATCTGAGTGAAATTTCTGATGTAGGAAGAGCTTCGCCAAGCCTATTATCAGTATGATCAAGTGCAGAACTTGATTTTCTTAGTACAATTACTGCAGTTAATTACATCGAGATTCATGATTACAAATAACTCATGTTAAAATTATATTAGAAGAGGAACATATTTTTGCAATTCATGATGGTAAGAAGCACAGAACATCTGATTCTTCAGTTACAAGCCAACTTTTTCTCCTCAAGTAGAAGGTTTGAAATTTAGAATCAGGACAAATAGTCCCTGAATTACGTTTACATGACCTTGGGCTGGGGATCTGCACACTGCCTCATGTAAGCCCAGCTACCCAAATCATGTTTCCCTTGAGAGGCGATTGCTTTGTGCTATATCAATCTGGTCCATGCAGGTCTTGGAAAAAGCATCAGATATTTAGGCATTGCAAATCCTTTTGCCATAAGCAAGGTTACTAATTAAAAAACGTCAGCGTACAGAAGCACCAGATGCAGCCCAACGAAGGATGAATGTCAAGAAATTGGCGAGGAACAGGGAAAAAGCAAGAAAGAGGTTAGGAAGAGATCAGATGGGGTTTTTTACTGAATGTTCCCTTTCTTTCCACTCGTCATTTCTTCCCAATCATTTTGGTGGTATCTGATAACATTTTTTCTTGCAGCAGGCTGTCTCATCGTCTGTACCTTACGGTGGAAGTCACATGTTGTGGCATTTCATATTCCATGTCTGGTCATAACCCATCTTGTCACATTTTATTAGGTATGCTGTCATTGTGTGGCACTTCATTGGTGGCATGCAGTTACATTGCAGCTCATCACTACATACATTGTTTTCTAAGTTTCTGTTGACATTTGCATGAGACCTTGAATGTGACTTTGGAAAATGTGAAATAATGCTTCAAATTTATAACAACCATCAGTTCTTTCAACTGAAACAGCAATAGATGCATTCTAAGTGTGAATAAACATCAGCTGAGGAAGGTTGATTGTGCCAAAAAGTTTTATTATCTGCACCATATTGGCGTGGGAAATCAAGGTAGAAAAGGCAATTTCCTGAGGGGTGTGCAATGAAGCCAAGTTCACAGCAGCGCTTGAACAGGCACTTAAAGATAGGCATGGGCTGAAGTCCTGCCATAAATTAACCTCAGCTGAGGATTATGTGACTTACTAATGCATATTATGGAAAAGGTAGATGTTACTGTTCAGAGTAGGTTTGTGTAAGCCTGGCATAGTAGCAGAGGAAGACAGGGTTAATGGACATCTCTCTCTGGAGCAATTCTGTTTGTGATGTTCTTTCATTTTTTTTTTTCTCAACCTGACCTTGGTTCTCTGCGCACTTATGTTACAACTCATGGAGTGGGAGCAGTGCTAACTAGGTGGGAAAAGAAGGTCCCCATATTTCACTGATTTCTTCTGCATTCTGCTCTGGCCTTCATTTCCATGAGGGCTGTTCACTTGACTGAGTTGGCATGAGCTTCCTTTTAGGAAGCAACACATGATGCTTCTCTGACATAGTAAAGGGGTAGAACATACACCCTGGAAAGTTGCTTGTTCCCATTGACATCCATGTTTTGAACAAGAAGCAAAAATGTTGTACAATGGTAATTCTCATGGATTGAACTGACTGCTTATTTGCTTTTGATTGATTTCATTACTCAGTGTTTTTAAACTGGTTTTGAGGGGATTGAAACTCATTTCTGGCATTTACAAATAGCAGCATATAAACATTGGGTGTTCAATAGTTATTGTAAACAAGCAGGCACGATTTTCTTAGCAATCCCTTTAGGTTTTAGATTTTGTTTAAAGTGGTCCCTTAGTCTAAGTCAGAAGCATTAATTTCTAGGTAGCAGGCACAGATGTCCTTCAAACCACCAGTAAGTGGTCTCATTAAGTACTTGAGTAAAATGAAGGGTATTGCATCAGATAAAATAGCTGGGGAAAAGAGCTGTATTGTCTGTTGGATGGAGGGAAACTGCTTGTATTTTACATCCAAGAAAGATGCAGAAGTTACAATGCATTAGAGGTGCCAGAAGCTCCCCCAAAAGAAGAGGGGGTGGAGTGGTGTCATTCTTTTCCTCTGGTCTAGTAAATCAGAAAAGAATTATTTTTCTTGTTTGAAGCCATGGTTACCTTGACAAATAAAACCTCAGTTCTGGAGCTTCCATGGACCTTCAGCGTGGATGTTTTAAGGCTCAGTATTTGCTTCAGAATTCTGTGTAGCTGACAACTGTAACATTTTTGGATGTAGTTTGCATGAGTCAGCTGTGTGGCTAGATCTCTTTGATGGACTTAAATCAGGTTTTACCACTAATGCCTTAATATTTCCATATCCAGTTAATCATACCAAGGCACAGATCAATCTGAAGGAAGCACAAAAATTATTTTTGTGTTACTTCTTCATTGTTTTCAAGGTTGAGTACATGTTAAATAGTACAATGAAGAGATTATCTCCTTTTCTGGACATGTACATCACTGACAAGCTTAATAAAAGTCACCACAGCTGGATGTGGAAATACTGTGTTGGTATTTGAAATGTCTCTCTACATCTGCATATGTCCCCTGTACCAGATCAAGTGGTACACTAGCAATAATTTAGAGTATGTATGAGAATGGGACAAGTGCTCACAAATTTTGCTTCTGCTAAGAATTAAGGAAGAAATTCAGTTTGTGCAAATATGATAAAAAAGTTGTCCTGTGTAATATGTCAAATATTGATGAAAAAATTGAAATGGGTCACTCAGTCTGACCTACTCTTTAGAGTAGTACTGTGATCTACTCTTTAGAGTAGGTCACAGTACGAACTAGGAAATGCACGAGTTGTATGGTGATTTGAGGCTTTAATGGTCAGGATTTTTTAAAATTAGTTGAATAGTTGCAGAGGAGATAGACATCCAGCTCTAAGAGGGACTGATTTTCCTGAGCTGTGACAAATAGGATGTGATTTCTATTTTATGATTAACAATTCTCTGACTCTGATGTCATAGTGACATGGAGTTCATCTTTTCATTGCTGTGGCATTCACAAGTGGGGCTTGGTAGTAATTTAATTCGGGTGCTGTTAGTTGTAGCATATAACCCAGGAGGTTTTTGAATTGGGTTCCTACTGTAAATAGTTCCTGAAAGATCTTCTTAATCTTATTAATATTGACTGATTCTTTGTATTAGGATTCCCAGGGATTGGTGGAGTATAAAGGATTAAAGGCCTCTGAGTCAAGGATGACCTACATTCTGATAGATTTTTTTTATGCAGATCCTTACAATCAGAGGTCATTAATGGAACCATCTGAAGCAAATGTGAGTTACTATATTTGAGTGCTCTCTAAAATTAATGAATGTTTTGGTTCCAGGTGAGTACAGTACAGTTTAAGTATTTCAAAACTGCTTTGATTTATATATGTACACAGAAAATTACTTAGGATCTTAAACGTCAAAATCCTTTTAGCTGCTGAAAGTTGGGTTCTGGAGACACTTTTGAAAACAGTTTCCTCTGAAGTCACAGGTGGAGGGATCAGAAACTTTCTTGTCTGCCCTTTCTAGCATGATAATTTCAAGAAAACAGCAGACTCCTAACAATGAAGCAAGTTCACAATTTAATTTTCATTTTTATAAAAGAAATTCTCTGAACTTTTTTGTTATCTTAAGTGGAAAAATGAAATATTACAAAGGACATCAATAGATTAAAAAAGTACTGGCTTTCCTAGCTTAAAACAGGAGGATGATTTATACACATGGTCATTTTTCTCTTCTGTATTTACAATGTGCTCTATTACTTGAAGATCTGATAAGCAGAGAAAGTAAATTGCCTGACCAACTTGGTCCTGCCTGTTATAGTCCAGCTGTCCCTACTGTTCGAGTGGGAGCAAGGAACAGATCAAACCCAGGAAGATTCTGAGTGTAATTCATACATAAAGGTATTAATGCATTTTCCTTTATGGTGGCTTCCCAAAGTTCAGCATGTAGACATCAGGCCACATATGAAAAAGCTGTCTATTTAGTTCTTTAAATATGCTGTCATTCTTTCATCTGTATCTCAAGCCTGACTACTTAATTATATTTGTTTCTTTTATTAATAGTTGCAGTTTCAGCCATGCCTTTCTCCTGAGAATATGGAAATATATAAATAACCTGAGCAAAGACATTTCACTTGAGGCCAGGAGTAGGATAGACCCTTATGATGATGCTATTTATGAATAAACTGAGGCATTTACCCAAAATATTCAAAGCTGACTGTAACTGAAAAACCTTCAAATTAAGCATATGTTTTAAAACTTTGTGTAAGTCTGTTAAACAAGAAGTCGGTAGCAGAGGTGGGAACAGAGCATGGGGGGGGCTGTGTTCTCCCTGTTCTGATACCATGAGCAGTGCTGGGAATAAGTTCTGATGTTTGGTTATTTCAGTTTAGATCAGGGTGATACCCTTGAAGTCAATAGCATGTGTATAGTGTAACATTCAGTGACGGGCCTTAGATTTGGACCCTAATTGTGAGAAGCTTGGTCAGCTGGTGCTCTAAAATGTCACTCTCCTCCTCTCATTTTACGTGGACATGCAGAATTTGCAGTCTCAAAACAAATCTTGTAAGATGGGGACCCAGCGCACCTCGTTTCGAGCAGGAATGTTTTTAGCAGCTCTTTTGCCACCCCCACACAGTGTCTGTCATCTCCTTCATATGTACCTCTAGGTCCCTTTCAGACAAACTGCTTTGTAGCTCCCTGGAACAGCAGGCAGAAGCGCAGCCCCGCTGCCGCCAGCACTGCATCCTTTAATGTTTCCCAGTGCAATGGGTTGTTTCCCACTCCTGTACTTCTCTGCTACCTTGCAGAATTTACCAGCAGAATGTGGGTTAATGGGGCAGGCATGGCACAGAAAATAGTCTCTCTGGTGGAGCTGTTAGGATTTGCTGGCACATTGCCAGCTCAGTTGGTACAGTTACTCACTTTTCAGAGAAAGCTTAAAGGGGAAACCTCCGTTTCCTCTAAGCCTTTTCAGCCAAGGAGAGGCTGCTGGGGCTTGCCTGCCGCTGTCCAGATCTCTGATGAACAGCTGGATGGAAATTCTCATCTAAGCACCTACTCAAATGATTTGTTGTTGTTGTTGTTTGGAAATTGGTAGTAAAGAGTATTTAAAATTTATGGGATTGATTGGTGATATTGCTGTCTCCTGTGTTTGGATTTTCCCAAAGTTGAAAAGCAGAGTCTGAGGTGTATTTGAGGAGGGGATTAAGTGGCAAAACACCACAAAAAAGTTCAAACCAAAAACAACCCCAAACCAAAGCAAAAACCCTTCAAAAACAAACCCTAACCCCTCCACAAAACCTTCTGCCTGGGAGAGCATAGCTGAGCAGACACAGATAGACTTCAGCCAGTACCATACATACCAAAGATTTTTAGGTCTGTTCTGCAACAGGCTACAGCTGCATGTGAAATTAATAGCAGCTGATAGCACACAGCTCCTGAAAGGGTTATCTTATCACAGATGTAGGGCATTGTAGTTTGTTACTTGTGTAAAGAGTTAATCAGAATACTTTAAATTGCTGTTGTTACATAATAAACTGAAATGCAGATTAATTTTGGGAAAAAATACATGTTACTATGTGTATTTTACTTCATTGCTTAAAATAGAATTGCATGAACCAGAATTAATAACCGATGTATCTTTTTGGGTTTAGAAATTTTAGGTCAGTTTTCATGTGAAACATGCAGCCCCAGTTAGTGTTTACTGTTGAAGAATTAGAGAGCAAAAGGGTTAAATCTCAATCCTCTCTGATTTATATTTCCCTCCCCTCCTTCCCAGCTGTGGACATGGATGGAAGATCTGCAGAAGGAGCTCTTAGAGGATGTCTGTGCTGACTCTGTGGATGCAGTTCAAGAACTTATCAAGCAGTTTCAGCAGCAACAAACAGCTACCTTGGATGCTACCCTCAATGTTATTAAAGAAGGGGAAGATCTAATCCAACAGCTCAGGTAAGCATCCACCTGGAGGACAGGTGTTAAGAAATCTGATGTATGCTGTGGTTTAGGCATGAATGAATAGGGAATTGTGAGTTAGGATTAATTGGGAGAGTTATTAATTCTTTGCTTATTTATGATTCTTCAAATTCTTTGAGTATTTTATTGAAATTGCAGGGAGTGGTTTGTGTGGAGTGATTAGAATAGCCTGGATCAGCACTAGTTCCTTTTTGACAGAGAGATTATTTATAAGCACAGTGAAGTGAATTGAAACAAATGTATTTCAGGTGAATATTTTTGTTGGTGTTTACAGAAGACTGTTAAATGGTTGTGATCTGAGGCCTTGTGATTTATATGGTTATTCCTGATGTAGGAGAAATGCATTCCTCTTAATAAAATACACATGTGTCTAACAATCTTCACTCTTTCATTTTGCATGCAGCACGCTTCTATTTATCTTTGTGTGGGGTTTATTCATAGTATCAAAGAGGGTCCTGTATTGCCAGTTCTACTCACATTACGAATTAAAAAGCTCATTCTACCCGATTTAAAATACTTGAAGAGACTGGCTACACAAAGTTGGGGGTTTTTTTTGCTTTCTCAATCTGTAAGCATAGTAGGATGAATGTTTGCAGAGTAAGCTTACACCAAACTTGTAGTTGTGAGATCTCTCTCGTTTGTTCTTATTTTTCTGTGGTTTTCTATGGCTTTAGCTTTGACAGCAGTGGAGTTTTCCCACCTTTTAGTGATGTTACTGGACTCAAAACCAAGTCCAATACATCTTTAGATGTTTGTATCATTACAGATTTCCCTTACCTACATGTACATAGTGTATGTGTTCTGCATACATATGTAACATGCAAATCTGCCAGGTGTTATGCACTTTACTAGAGATTGTGTTATCTTCCTCACCCTAAGATTTCTTAATCTGATACCTTCAGTTGTCACATGCAAAAAACCATGAGCTATGATAGGGAAAGCCTAAGGTGCTGTAGAGCACAGTTGGAAGTACATTATCTTTAAGGTCCCTTCCAACCCTAACCAATCTATGATTCTGTGAAGGGCCGTGGTGGAGCTCTGCCCTTAAAGGCCCTCCTGGAGTCCCTGAGGCTTCTACTACAGCCATGTGCTGAGTTTTTCTCTATACTTTTTCCTGTCACCCTGGATGCAGAGTTTTCTCACTTAACTGGGGGCAGGGAGAGAAAAAGAGAGAGATTAAAAAGGGCTTCTCTAGGTTCTCATTGTCACTGAGCCATAGGCCCTAAGCAGCCACAGAGGAGAGCCTGTGTGAATTCCTAGTCTTGCTGTATGTGGCTTGTCTGTATCACAGAGGGAGAGCAAGGGACTTGAGCTGTGGTATTGCTTGCCGAGATCAGAGTTGGAAAGGCAGGATAAGGAGCTATGCTCCATCCATCCATTCATTCATCTTTGCTGATGAGATAAGTAGGAAGGAAACCTGTGTTTGGGAAGTGAGCTGACAGAAGGACCGGGATTTAAGATAAGTATGTATGACAGATCAGTCAGAGGTTTGCATGGTAGTTTCCCTTTATGCAGAAAAACTTTTTGCAAAGTTTAGGGCATTTCTATGAGATAACAAAAATGGCAGTGAAATTCTGGACTAACAATTTCCTTGTTGTTCATCCATCCTATTGGCATAACAACTTTCAGTGTGAACACCCATGGAAAGGAGTCTAAAAGGGATACTGTATAAGCCCCTTAGGTGGAGTGGGGGGTGGTTTGTGGGATTGCAGAGAGTGTCTCTGTTGAAGGAATTTTGGTGCTGGCTGTGGGATTGGCCTAAAGGTTTTTTGCCTGTACCCGAGTCAGTTTTAAAGCATCATGCAGAGTTAGAGAGTGGCCAGAGCAATATTAGGAGCATCAGTATGAATAGCAGCTCTTGGAGAAAGGCTGGTGTGGCAGCTGCAAGATCATGCAGGAGAAGAGGTGAACTGGGAAATAACTTGTGGGACTTCAGCTTCTTTTAATGTAAATTTAATCAATCAATTTTTAGTTTCAGTGTTTGAAAAGAAAGGGTGGTCTCAGGTTTGAGACCTTTTTTGGATCTTTTCTAGAACCGTTTTGGAACATTACTGAAATTTCAAGACAGATTTTGTGGAAACTGTTTAACAAAGAAATGTTGGGTTTGAGGTCTGGCTTGTGTTCTGGAAAGTGAGCAAGATGGATCAGGGTAAACATATTTGTGCAAAGTGATCCCCTGCTTCCGATAAAGCTAAAACCAAACACAGAGAGAAGAGCTGTCTGAAGGACAGAAGCCCTGAATGCACGGAAAGATTTGCGGAGCTGAATTGTCAAGACAATCTCTGATTGAAGAGTTGGTGATGCAAAACTGTGTAAAAAAAACATGAAACCACCTCTGTGTGTGCCCACTCCAACAGGTTTTGTGGCTGATGGCAAAAGTAAAGAACACACAGATAAAGAAGGAAAAATAATAATTGCTGCAATCTTTCCTCAACACAGCATTGCATTTCATGGTGTGGATCACCTTGTACCTGTCATGAAGAATAGCTGAAGATTGCAAACACCGCAACAACAAAGAGAATGAAATACAACTGCTCTTATCAAGTGTGTCATAGCACGTGTTAAAATCAGTAAAATGAATGGGGCTTTGAAAAAATTTGTGTTTGTTTATCTTTAAGAGAAGAGATACTGGTTTAGAGAAGGTCATTTGTGTCTCCTCCAGATCACTTAGGAGAGACTCAGATCCCTGAACTAGTTAAATATAATACCTGGGACTGCTTTTCATAGAAGGTCTTCAAGGCTTTCAGTGACCCTTCATCAGGAGACCATACCTACCAGGAATAAAACAGGCCTGGCTAGCCACACTTTACATGTCATGGTTAGCATTGGAAACACTTAATTCACTCTTCCTTACCCGTGTTTGACTGAGGTGATCATTGTTCTCTGCAGTCAACTTGAAGCAAATCTTTTGAATTTCATTTCTGGGAGTGCTGCTGAGGATCATCTTTCTGCACATCTGTGAAAGGCAAAACGACTTGCTCCAGTGAGGTGTGAAAGAACAGGGATGTTATGGGCACAAAAAGGACAGCAAGGAGTTATGTATTTTACCTTCTTTACAGTAGTTCAGTATATGGGCTGTTGATAAGGAGTATGTTTCACCAAGCTTTCTCCCAATTAGTGCATTGAAAGTGGTTTCAGGAGCACAATATTACTTTTGAACAAACTCAATAGCAATGCACTAAAACCAATTTTATGTTCCCCAAATTTTATTTTTTATTTGTTTTGCCAATAATTTCCCTGCATGTTATAACTCTAATCCATAACCAGCGCCGTAAAAGGCTACTAAGGATCTTTTATGAATTTTTTCCGAGAATTTCTCATCACCAGACACAGCAAGAAATCTTGTGGCAAAAGCGTCCAAACTCAGAAATGTCTTGTCCTGAAAGATGATCTTTCTCAAGCCAGACTGAATAGGGATTGTCAAGGCCTTATCTGAGGGGACTGGAAAAAATACCAGACAATTCCACTTGAATTCTTGTATTGCATCAGCCACTGAAATACAAATGTGTCTTGACTGGAAGAATGAAATGTTTAATGAAAAAGTATTTCTAAAACCAAGTGTGTCCCTAGATCCCATGAGAGATTATTTAACACCAGTCTTGAATAATTCATTGAGTAATTTAGATAATATATGAATAGTAATAATCAATTCATTTGAATGAAGACATATTTCATGTCATAGAATCATAGAATAGTTAGGGTTGGAAAGGACCTTAAGATCACCAAGTTCCAGCTCCCCTACCATGGGCAGGGATACCTCACACTAAACCATGTTGCCCAAGGCTCTGTGCAACCTGGCCTTGAACACCACCAGGGATGGAGCATTTACAACTTCCCTGGGCAACCCATTCCAGTGCCTCACCACCC
>WYDI02014409.1:7692-36833 GCA_009867235.2 Psittacus erithacus
GAGGGGAAGCCAGGAGGAAGCAGAGACAGGACACCTGACCCAAACTAGCCAAAGAGGTATTCCATACCACAGCACATGATGCCCAGGATGTAATGGGCAGTTACCCAGAAGGGCTAGATCTCTGCTGGGGTGGGGCTGGGTATCGGTTGGTGGTGAGCCGTTGTATTCTCTTCTCTTGCTATTCCTTTATCATTATTATTATTGGTGGTAGCAGTAGTGATTTGTGTTATACCCTAGTCAATAGGCTGTTCTTATCTTAACCTGTGGGAGTTGTATTCTTCTTTATTCTCCTTCCCATAGCTCCTGGAGCTGAGGGAGGAAAGGTGGGGGGCAGTGAGTGGGCTGCGTGGCAGGGCTTAAACCACGGCAGGAATGTTGCTCACACCTGACATGCAGTTAGAGTTTCAATCAGTGACACATGCACTTTAAGCTCTGCTGTCCTGCCAGTTTTTCACCCACTTCCTAATTCACCAACGTAGTCCATATCTTGTCACTTCGATTTGGAAAGATACTATGTCAGGCTGTCAGAAGCCTTGCTAGTGTCAAGGTAAGCCACTTTCTCTGCTTTCCTCTTGTCCGCAAATCTAGTAACTTCAAAATAAAAGGCAATCGTCTTGGTTGAGCATAATTTAGTCTTGGTAAATCTGTGCTGGCTGTTCTCAGTCACTTTCCTGTCCTTCATGTGCCTGGAAATTTGGTCGCAGGGAAAGAGATGAAACTGACCAACCTCTAGTTCCCTGAATCATTCTTTGCCTTTTTGAGATATTGCTGAGAAAAAGATCTGGTGACTTTCTGTCACCAGGGTTACCTTACCTCTTCAAATGACAGAACAGCCTCACAGTGCAGCTCCTTCAAACCATTCTGTCTGAACTCAAGGTCTTCTATATATCCAGGTTAACTAAGTCATCACTTACTTGGTTCTCCTCTGCTGTGGGTAATACGTCTTTCCCCCCAGATTTGCAATTAGAGTAAAGGTAGTCCCAGAAGCAGACCTAGTCTCATAAAGAGGTAAAGAAGTCACTGACTGCCTCAACCATGTATTTTACACATAGAAATCCTCTACTTTTTGTTTTCCATACCCTTCTGCCATGTCAGCTCTCACATAGCTTTGATATTCCTTAATTCTACCCCAACATGTGAAACAAAGGTGGGCACAAAATTACTAAATGAAATATAAACCTTTAGAATCAGTTTTAAGTAATGCTAAGTGTGATGGCTTTGTAACAGTAGCAATGGAAAATTAGTGAGGTGCGTGATTCACAGAGAAAAAAAATAGAGTGCAGCTGGAGAACATACTGAGAATTCTTGTACAAGATAAACTATTATAGTTAATATAGCTTTAGGCCCTATGACCTTAGGTCAAAATGTGTGTAAGACAAACAGGCTAAAAGAACAGGATGTAAGGATAAGAAGTATCTGGGAATGGCAGGTGTCCAGGATGGGCTGCAGTTAAACTAACTGATAAGTAGAAGGACAGGATAGTAGCTATGTCTGTGGTGTTAACGAACCAGTAAGTTGGTATAATCATCTACTGCACATGCTTCAAAGGCTGCCAGAAGTGATGAAGATTGTTGGAAGAAGTAAACGACCCTCAGAGACCACCACCACATTTTGTACACATGCGGGAAACTTTCTAGAAAATGATGTAATCCATACATAGCCTCATGAAGATGTATGTATACCCAGTAACTATATAAGGACGGCTTGTGTAGCATTACAGGGACACATGTTAGGAAAAGCTATTCCCCTGTCTTCTGGCGCTGCAATGAAGAATACCTGCTTGTCAACTTGAAAACTTTGTTGGCAAGTTTGTTCCTGGAGCTTTCTCCTAATCACATGTCAAGTGACAATTCTGTATTTCCCTTTGGTTGTCTTACCTCATTTCCACTTCCATTATGCTCACTTTTTTGTGTTTGATAGCAATCTGAAATTCCTTGTTCAAGCAAGCTAGTTTCTTGTCATGCCTCTTTGCCAGCAAATAAAGATGGAAATCTTGGGCTTGGAAATAGTTGTCCTGACAATCAGGACTCTCCTGTACTCTTCTTCACATGCTCTGAAGGACTCCGCTATCCTTCAATGCATCTTCCCTAAGGAACCTGTCTACTAATCCATTTAGCAAGACAAAGTTTACTTCTGTCAGTTGCTGGGTCTTCAGTCAACTACTTGTCTTTCTTACTTCCCTCAAGTTCTGAGATTCTTCTCTTCCTTTGTCACTTGGTCCTTATTTCTGAATAGAAAATCCGGCAGAGCACATTCTCTTGCCATGCATTCCAGGTTCTGCATTACTAGCTGTCACATTAAGATACCAGGTAGTCTACCCGCTTCCCAAGAAGGATGAGACCCTTGTATCCAACCTGCCTGCCCTCCCTGGGCAGCCCCACCAAGTCGGAGGGTGTTCACCCAACCTATTCAAGGACCCTACGTTAGGCACTTTAGGCCAAATCCCTCATAATCAACTATGAAGTTTCCGGAAGCTTATATACCAAGAAATATATTATTCATGACAGGATACAGATTCGAGATAGCCGGTGATGGTTACTGACTGCGGAAACAAATTTGATTTGCAATAACCAATCAGTGATAATACTAAATAGCTAGCAAGATGTTAGTAAGTAAATGTGCATAACACAGAGCTCTTACCCAATAGGTGTCCCTATGGGGGGGGAGAAAAGGGGTCCAGCCCATCAACTGATCTCAGACATTTTGATGGAGAGCTTCTTCCCCCAAACATTTCCCTTCTCTTTTGCCAATTTATACTATTTCTTTAGTTTTAGGTGGAGCTCGAGTTGCTCTAGTCATACATAATCACCCTTGGCACGGTTTCCCCAGCTGGCAGTCTCGAGTCTTTTAGAAAGTAGTTGATGCAAGTTCCTATTAGACATTCATCTTCTTGAGGGAGCAAAGTCCCTGATTTTAAACAATGTGTTTCGGTTACCTATTCTATTCTGTGTTATAGTTTAACTAGCAAGAGCAGAACATACCTGTTCCCTATTCTGTGCTAAGACAATGCAGAATTTGAAGAAAACGCTTTCCTTGGTCCATTACTATTAAAGACATTATAATGAGCAAAGTCCAGATACAGGACATGATTTCACCATCATTACCGAGACAGCAGTTGTGATCCACCTTTCCTGATGGCAACTATGCAGTTATCTTTAATCCTGGTAACAGGGATGAGCCCTGGTAGCTCCGTACCACTTTACTCCCCATTCCGAGGATATTGCACTGCACCCGTACAGACCTTGTCTGTTTCCCTGGGAGCAGCAACTGTGTCTTACTTCGGGAGCAGCAACTGTCAAAGCTACTCTAGTATTGCAGCCTCCGATCTGAACTTTGTGAAGCCATATTTCTTCATTTCCCGCAATCTCAGTTATTTTCCTACACTGGCAATACCCTGACTATTCATAAATCTCTGCATCATCCAGTGTCCCCATCATGTGACCCTTCCAGCAGAGGCTGCGGTAGTTGAATTCACTCATGAGAACCACGAAACTTCTGCCACCTGTAGGAATAAACCTTCAAGCAGCTTCTTGAGCAGAGTCCGTTGCCCCTTGGTTGACCTCATCTCAGATCCTAACTCATTATCTCTGTATTGTACCTGTCATCCCTTCCACAATACAGCCTAATGGTCTCACAGCTGTTTCTTGGCAGTCAAAGTACATCCCCCTTGGCTCATGTTCCCCACCTGTCTTTTCTAACAGAGCCTATATCCATCACTTTAGTAGCAGTTCCATACCATAAGCTATCCCACAACATATCTGTATTTCCACAGCTCAGTAACTACACAAAGCCTTTTCTTTATATATGTTTTTGTTTACTTCTTTTTTTGTGTGTTTTGCCAGCTGCATTTATTTGTGACAGGCACATGAGATAGGCATCTATCACTCTGCTTCTCAATGGAAATGTGAAAGGTCCCTGTTGCTTGTCCTGTACACAGTTCTGCCTTATCTTTTGTTCTACTTTTGTTCATCCTCCAGTAAACATGGTTTAAAAACTTTATCTCTAGGTTACTAAGCCTGTTAGAAAAGATGGTCTTGATATCATAGAAGCATAGCATAATCTGGGTTGGAAAAGACCTTCAAAGGTCATCTAGTCCAAGCTCTTGCAATGAGCAGGGACATCTTCAACTAGATCAAGTTACTAAGAGCCCTGTCAAGGCAAACCTTGTTTCCAGGGATGTGGCATCTACCACCTCCATGGACAACCTGTTCCAGTGCCTCACCACTCTCATTGTAAAAGATATCTTTCTTATATCTGGTCTAAATCTCCCCTTTTTTAGTTTGAAACCATTACCTCTTACCTTTTTACAACAAGCCCTTCTAAAAACTGTGCCCCCATATATTTTTTAGGCCTCCTTTAAGTACTAAAAGGGCGAAATAAGGTTTCACTGGAGCCTTCTCTTCTCCAGGCTGAACAACCCCAACTGTCTTAGCCTTTCAAATCCGTTCAGCTTGGTTTGTTCTGTGTTATGTCCAAAGAAGCAATTTTGAAATTCTAACCTTATTGGTAAGGTAAGTGAAAACTCAATTTCTTTGCTCTTGGCACTCTGAATGCTTTACTTTGTATGCCTTACTCTAGTCTTTCCAGCCTTGAAGCTGCTACTCATGGGCAGAAGACACAAATATGAATCCTGTCAGTGGCATTGCTGCACTGGAAGCCTGGTGTCAAAGCAGAAAGCTATGCCATATATTCTTGACAGAAGGAGCTTATCAGCTTGTGGTAATATACAAATAATTCCTTGGAATTTACCCATAACAACTGACTCAAAACAGAAACATTTCTGAAAAGACAGGATGTACCCTGAATTGTTGCAAGGCCCTTTGTTGCAAGGGATGGGTTAAAGATTTTTGGGGATATATTTTGGAAATGTTTCTTCTGACACATCATGTTATGATATTACACATCTTTTGGCATTAGTCACATCATCACTTCTCACATGGAGAAGCATGTTCAACACAATATGAAGAGACATGTCCGAAGTAATATATCATCTGTAAAATAAGACTTGTAGATGCTTTCTGATCTTAGAAACACAGCTTCTTTCTTTTGATTTTAAAAGCTTCTATTTTTCTGGATGTATTCCTCCTTGACACTCCCTTTTTAAGTGAAATACAGTTCCCCATCTGTTTCTCAGATTACTGATAATTGAGCAAAGTAGAACGAAAATATTCACTGTATCAGTGGCAATAGGGAAGACAATTTTGTGAGAGAGACGGAAAGTATGGCTTGTTTTCTTGCTTATTTTATATGGCTGAAGTACTTTTTAGCTTTTGGACAATCTCAGTATGAACAGTTCTTCTGTCTTCAGGCTTTAAGGAACTTTAAATACAGGTGAAGACTGGGAACATTTGTAGTTTTGTTTTCTGCATTGAATAGAAGGGTCTAAAAGTTATATGCTCTTGCATAGCTGAAATTAGATCTTATCCTGGTGATACTTCTTGCAGAGACGGAGGCAGAAAGAAAACAAATTTTAGTATATCTGCTGAACAATGGCTGATCATCTGCTGGAAGTCTTTTGAAGGGCAACTGAGCTCCACAATCCAGTCAGTATAGATAAGTAAAGTCCTGTCCACAAATCTTGGTAATAAGACTTATCAAAAATTCACAGTGGGAAGCACCTAGACAATAATAGATGTCCTGATTTTTATTTGAGTTTTTTTTCAGACTGATAGAAATACAATGTATAATGTGACAACTTACCTCACCTAAAGAGACAGCATGAGTCTGTCCTTTACTTTGCAGAATGATTAATACTTTCTTGGAAATAATAATACATATAAAAGTTACTCAAACCAACAAACAGTCCCTGGTGTGATACCGTTTATGTGAAGATGTAAGAGCAAACATGCCCTTTGATATTAAGAAAGAGTAAACATGATTTTCATTGTAAATCATATCTTCATAATAATAGGTAAGATTCAATTTATCTACAAAAAATAAATCTCTAGTTTAAGAATACAGCTAAGAAAACTCCATCCTAGTGCATTATCTGAAAACATGACTGTGTTATTATTATGTTCAGTGGTATTTTAAATGAGTATTAGGAAAGAAAATGCAGAAACAGCATTTGCTGTCACAGCCTCCTGGAGTATAACACAGCAAGCTAGTATTTTCTTAGGTATTTTCTTACTTGAAAAGAAAGTGATGCTGAATTTAAGAAAGCAGGAAAAATAATAAAATTCAGGGAGAAAGAAAGGGGTACTGCTTGGGGGTGAAAAAAACACAGGATTCTAAAAAGTGATGAGAATGTGTTCCCATTTTTCACCAGCTTTATTTTGAACTTGCTCCAGCTTTATGGTCATGTGTATGAGAATCATACCCAAGAGCTTGATTTTAAAGTGGAATACTTAAAACAGCCTCCTTCATGCCTTTTTGTGCCCTGAGGGTTGTAGGGAGGTGTGTGGGTATAACTGGACCTGAGAGGCACAAATATTTCAGAAAACATGTTTCTGTATTGCAGAGGGTGATTAATTCTTATTGAGTAGAGACTACTTCACTTAGTGTGATAATACTATATTCCTTGGTGGCTAGGAAGAGGGAGGAAAAAAAGTATCACAAACAAGCAAGCAAGCACCCATCTTGGTAACTGAAGATATTGTCTCACTTTATGAAATTACACTGACATCCATTTCTGCAATAAAGAAAAAACAGTGTCTTTTCCAATCCATGTAATAATATTAATCTTTTTTTTCCTTTTTTTTTATGGGAAGCTGGCTTTTCAAAAATATAGCAACATACAATATCACTCATTTGAACCAGCTATAGAGTTTAATCATTTGGAATAGACCCACATCATATGAAACAAATCCAGGTTATTTACCTATACCAACAAGCAGTTTTGGAACATCTTGAGAAAAAAAAAAAGATAAATGGACAAACAAAATAGATCCTTCAACAATTATGTGTGTTACTCAATCTGTATAGCTTCTGCCTTCTTCTCTAAACTGCACCACTGGGAGTGTTAGATATTTCTTCCTCTTTCCTTCTACCTTTAGGAAAACTGCTGGAAAGCTTCATGCCCCGGCTCTCACCCAGGCACTTGTAACTGCCCTGGTACATACAATCACCTTTTTCTTCCTGTGAAATAATATTCCTACACACAGAGATGTGACGTCAAAGAGCTCCATGGGATATTTCTTTTGTTTCCCCAGAAGCACTCACGCAGTGTTTATGCATGAACCTAGTAACAAAAAGTTAAGTTTCTGGAAGGTGTTGGCTCAATCTAGAGTTGCCCTGCGAGGCTTTGCCTCAGGCATATTGATTGCCTCAGATTTGCAATATTTTCTCAGCTGTAGAAGTATCTTTCAAGTGTAAGACCATCAAAAATCCTTCTTGATTGTTTTATTTTTTAAGTAAAAGCCAGGATCGTGGTCTTCTTTTCTAAGGTCAACATATTCTGCTGGTCCCTGATATGCTAGCTGTCTTACAGGCAATCCACTGAGATCACTTCAATGATTCAAAGCCATCTATATGGAGAATTATATTAACTGGTCAGTTTAACAATGCAGTCTTAACTTCTACCAAGTAACGCATCTGCCATGCCAGACTGGGCGTCTCTCAACTGTGCCCCTGCTCCTACAACTTGGTCAGACATTTAGCAGCTGAGGATCGCAGCTGCCAGGACTAGTAGTTGCACAGTCATTCAGCAGGAAATAGGACCATACAGCGCTGAGTAACAGGACAGCCTGACATTTTGACTCTCCACTTGATTGGCAAACTATATAGAGTGATTCATGGGAATCATTTAAGGGTTGAAAGTGCAAAGGAGAAAGCTTAGTTACTGCAGTCAGAAGAGAAAATATGTCTTAGGGAGGAAGGCATACTGTATAATAAAAGAGAAGGGGTGATTTGGAGGTCTGCCAGATGGTGTGGAAAGTGCTAAATAAGAAGGCAGCAGAGGAATATTGATGTCAAGAAAATTTTAAAGAGAGAGGAGGGTATTAAACAGGATTCTTTTGACTAATTCTCACCATTCTTTCATTAGAGTTATAATACAGGAGTCCTACAACAAAAAGTTAGGGAGCCAGTGATGTATGTCAGACAAACAAGTCACTTCTGTTCAGCTGCTTTGCTGTTGCTGTATAGGTTAAATAGGTTGACTTATCTCTGAGGGATATCTCATCCTTATGCTGCTCAAAACTCAGTGACAGGCAGGAGCTTGTACCCTGCAAAGGTGCAATAGGCTGTGACTTTCATATGGCCTCTTCAACAGTACAGTGGGGAGTGCTTCCCTATTGCAAGGACTGGGTGTGTGCCTGTGAATCCCTGTGAACTGTGACTCTCCCAATCCCTTTTTCCCTGCCTCCATCATTTTTCTTGTTCACAAAACGCAGTGTGTGATATACTTAACAGGAGATTGCCTGGGCAATTAGGGAACCAGAATCTCCCCGAGGTGCCCTACATTACATATCATATGGCTAAAAGAAATACTTATCTAATCTTGAATAGAAGCTGCTCCACATGGAGGGAAAATACTTCCACAATGGGGATACAGAGTATTGTGAATTAGTGCTTCAGTATTCCAGACTCTTGCAGAGTGAGAAAAGAAAGCTAAAACTGTCAGTGACTCACCCCTTTATGTGCTACACTTACCCCTGATAGATGCAGCACACAGCAGTTAACCCTCCCAATGAGGTATATGTGTGGTAATGGCTGATTGCAAGGGAATGAGCTTCTAATTCTTCAAGGGCTTTTTGTCTCAAGGCTTGTTTCCACCAAATAGTCACAAAAGCAGCAACTGAAAAGAAGCTGAGCAATAATTTATAAGTTTCTCAGCAGAAAAGAAAGATATATCTATTAAAAAACAAAAAAAAACCCTCCATAAAACATAAAACTGATCTTTCAGGTTCTCTATAACTCATTTTATTTCCCAGGGTATTCCTACCAGTTGGGCAGTGAGATCTGTTAACCATCTGTAAGTTGCTTTGTGACTTTCTAGTCTCACTTTGTGAAGGACAGCTATTTCAAACCAAGAAATCACACAAGATGGGTTTGCAGCATGCAGCTGCTGCTGAACGGATTACATACTTCTGCTCACCAACAGGCATTAGTTACATTTAGTTAGTTTCATGGAGAAGGTAAAAAAGGTTGTCTGTATTCCTTCAAAGAAAAAGTACACAAATCTTCTCGCTGGGATAATACATTTTAATATACAAAGCACAGCAAGAGACTCAAACATCAAATCTTCTCCCTAGTTCAGAAGACAGTTACCAATCCATTGTGGTCTTTAAGATATTTATCTAGTATTGACAAATGAGGAATGTAGAATCTGTAATTCCAGCCTACTTAAAATCTCGAGATAAATTAAAATTATCTTTAAATGTAAGTTTTCCCTATTGAGTGTTAATCATAAGAGAGATCATTGCAGTATCTGAAGTTCTTCTCTGTAAGCTGTGAGGCTAAAATTCTCCTCATATAACACACACAAAAATGCTATTGTGCTCCATGAGAAAACATTCATCCTCAACCTGTGGAACTTCAGGAAGAAAATAGCAGGTAGCGCGGAACTGCGATGTATTTTAATAATTTCCTAAGATTTATGTGATGTGAGGAGTAGTAACGGACTAAGGAAAGGGTTAAGAGTTTTCTTCAAACTATGTATCAATTGTCTTAACTTAATATAGGGAACAGGTATGTTCTTGTTCTTGCCAGTTAAACCGTAACACAGAATAGAATAAGTCGCCGAAACACATTGTTTAAAATCAGAGACCCTTTTTCCTCAAGAAGATGAATGTCTGACTGGAACTTATTTCAACTAGTTTCTAAAAGACTCGAGATTACCAGCTGGGGAAACTGTGCCAAAGATGAAAAGTGCACAGCGAGGAAGACCTCTTACTTCATCCAGAAGACCCCGGCCCAAGACCACAAGATGGCATCACACAGGCACAGAAGGGAGGGGAATGGTATTAATAAGTTCTTGGAATTAATTGTAATAACTCCTCCTATGCTTGTGAAATATGATGAATATATATGTTTGTGTGTAATAAATATCCAGCTTGTTGAGCTCTCGGTGTGCAAGTTAGGAGGAGCGCTACTCCTCGCACCCGGCGCCACAATAAACGTGCCTGCTTTATAACTCTTTGTGAGTTGTGAAGTTCAGTTCCGTAAATCATATGCATCAGAAATGCACATATTAAAACACAAGACATGTATACTTATTTCTCGTAAATGTTTTCTACTTTTTCTTTACTGAACTGGTGCATAATCAGAGAAATGAGAAAAAGGAGAGCAAACAATAAAACCCAAACAGACAAACCAAACCAAACCCTGAACAAACGAACAATAATAAAAAAAAACAAAACAGCAAAACAAACCACAAGGCTTCAATTGAGATGCTTCACAGCTAGTGGATTTCTGCTCTCTGAGTTTGGTAGGCTTCGAGGTGGGCCTTGGAAGACAATTGCAATCTAATTTTTCTAATATCTTTTTTTTTTTTTTGCTAAAGGATAAAGATTTTTCTGCAGGATCCTCTATTTCTGCACATCAGATTTGACATTTCCTATTAATACATTTTGATTTTGAATGTTATGAGACAAGGAGGCACAAAAGCACAACATGTAATCAGTTCTAAGTAACCATTAAGTTTGATGGCTTTGTAATGGAAAATAACTGAGGTGCTTGAGAGTAGTTGACATAGTGTTAGGTCCTTACGACCTTAGTACAAAAAGTGTAAGAAAAACAATGAAAAAACAGGACCTGGGGATGGGGAGTATCTGGGACTAGCAGATGTCCAGAATGGGAGCAGTTAAACTAACTGATAAGTAGAAGGACAGGATGATTGCTATGTCTGTATTGTTAATTAACCTGGTGCTTCAAAGACTGCCAGAAGTTATGAAGATTGTTGGAAGAAGTAAACGACTCTCAAAGATCACCACCACATTTTGGTATGTATGCGGAAAACTTTCTGAAAAATTATGTAATTCCTGTGTAGCCTCATGAATATGTATGTATGCCCAGTTACTATATAAGGATGGCCTGTGTAGCAATACGAGGAGACGCACATTAGAAGCAGCTATTCCCCCTGTCTCCTGGCGCCACAATAAAGGATACCTGCTTGTCAACTTGAAAACTTTGTTGGCAAGTTTGTTCCTGGAGTTTTCCCCGAATCAGTTATGAAAATCAAACTAATTTTCAGCTTCAGTAGCAATTTGCATTCTAACATTTATATCAGAAGCTTTCACTTAGGTGAACAGAATTATGTTATCAGCACATGAGGTGTTATAATTTTATATTTTAAGAACTTCTTTGAAACTCCAGTGCCAATACTTTGATGAGGGTTTGTTTAGTGTAGCTGCCAGGCAAAGGAGACACAGGGGTGAACTACAAACTCTAACTGATTTGCCATATATTTTAGCAAGTAATAAGAAATTGTGACACATACATGAAGGGACAACATGTATTATTTAACAGCTGTTGTCATTTGCACTCTTATCCAACACTGAGATTTAGAAACTAAGTTCCATGTTTAAATCCTGTCAAACAAAGGAGGGGATTTTGTGTTTTACTACTACTTTTAAATAACTTTAAAAATGAGTAATTTACTCTGTGAAGCTAGGGAAAAGAGCAGCTGAGACTTTCTGCAAGAATGGTCAGCCTCCCTTTTTCCCCTCGTTTCCTGAAATAAGTTTCAAAGGTAATGGATCAGTTTCCTACTTTTTGAGGAGAGTTCCATTGAGAATATGCAACAGAATAATTCAAAGCAATCTACTTCCCACAGAAGGCACACTCCTATTCCTGTTGTTTCTGTAGTAAGAGCTAAAACAGCCTACATTCAGCATCCATTATTGTGCATTCCACTCTGATTCACAGAACGTTCCTTGTGTAGTGCCTGAGGAGTTTAAATAGGACTTCTCTAAATTAAATTTTTAAAATATTAATGTGTACCTGGAAACATGCTATGGCTCAAGTAGAAATGGAAAACAGAACTTTTTGATGATCAGGAGCCATGAAACCTCATTCTTCTTTTCTTTAAGAAAGACCTTTGCCTTCCCAAGGATGATGAAATTCACAAGCAATAATTCATTAGAAGCAAATGTGTGACTCTTGAGTATTCAGATTTACCAACAGTATCAGAATGAAGGGCCCAGTGGATCTTTATCACTTTCTAGTATCCTGACAAATCTCTCTGAGCAGTAAGAACAGATGCGGAGCAGTTTTAGCATGATAGTGCCAGGTACTTGAACAAGTAGAAGGCTGTGTATAGAATTAAGTTGAAGCATGGATATCATCTCAACAGAGGAAAACTCTTATGATGGTCTCAGCTCTTCGGGAATCTATTACTGTAATTCCCACTAACTTCAGAGCTGCCTACCTGATTAAAGAAGACCTGATGAATTGAAGACTTCCCAGCTGCTAAGCTCAACTACAAAGTCACTGATGACTTAAACAGATGGTGCTGCTTTTAGGCCATTGAGAGCTTTATGAGCCATTTATCCTCCTTCAGGCAACTCATCATCAGAAATAAGGAACAGAATGATGCACTAATGTGTTTTGTAACCAAATGCTCTGGGGTATGTCTTTCCTGAGTGGTATCCAAACACCATCATATCCTTGTTTTGTTAGGATACAGTTGATTTTTTTTTCCTCAGTATCTGATACAGTGCAGTGTTTTGGACTTAGAACACAATAGCTATAGAAAAAATAAATAGAGTTTAATAAAAAAAGTTATTAAGCAGTTTGAACAGTAATGCAGATACAGTAATTGTAATCTCACCTGAAACAAAGCTAGGTTGGGATATTTTTTATGAAGAGGAATTTATAGAGATTGTGAGGGAGCCAGCTCTCTTTTTCCACCCTATTCTGCAAGTGCTGAGGTACTGGCACAGGGTGCCCAGAGAAGCTGTGGCTGCCCCATCCCTGGCAGTGTCCCAACCCTTGCAGGTTGGATGGAGCTTGGAGCAACCTGATCTAGTGGAAGGTGTCCCCACCCGTTGCAGGAGGTTGGAACTGCATAGTCTTAACACTCCTTTCCAACCCAAACCATTCTATGATTCTGTGGTTCTCTTTGTTTAATTTCATAGCAACAACATGACTATTCAGTAAACATCATCTCACTTCAAAAGCATTCCTTGGGTTTGAGCATAGCTACAGTTCTTGCCTAGGTTCAAGTGATCAGACAGTATCCTGACAAAACCTTCCCATGCAGTTTTTTACAACGCACATCTTTTTGGCTGACATAAGACATAGTTAATAAGACAATGAACAAACTTACACAGCATGTACTGTAAAAAGTGCTTCTTCGTGAAGGATTTGCTTTCTTTCTGACTAAAAAAAACAAATCCACCCAAAACAGAACAACAAGATCACTGTATCTTTAGTCCAGTAATATCTGAAAATACTTTTGTCCTATGAATATAGTATATGTTCTAGCAAAATCTGTTCAATCACACCTAGTCTAATTTCTACCAAAGAGTTCCGTGATGTTCCCCAGACAGGATATTTCAACCAATGACTTGTTTCTACAAAATGTATCTTAGTCTTTGAGAGAAGTAATCTCCTTAGTGCACA
This sequence comes from Psittacus erithacus, assembly GCA_009867235.2. Classification (NCBI taxonomy): domain Eukaryota; kingdom Metazoa; phylum Chordata; class Aves; order Psittaciformes; family Psittacidae; genus Psittacus; species Psittacus erithacus. Next base: position 21,199 of record WYDI02014409.1, read on the forward strand.
GCAAGGAGGCCTCCATGTGTTCTGAGATCATAATAATTAGGGAGGTTTCTCTAAATTGACACTAAAGGGTTGCGAAAAAAGAACTAAAGATAGGAAATAAAAACTTAATTAATTGAGTCATTATTTGCCACTGGTTTTACCCAATTACAGTTTTAAATAATAGTAAGGAATGTAATCGGTTTGTCCCTACATGCTCACTTTTATCATGCTAGTTACTTGGACAACTGAGCAATAAAAAATGCTCTATATCTCATACAAGATACTAATTTTGTTATGTTCTTTAGAACAGGTCTTAATTTAACCTTCTAATTATAAAAAGATTATTCATCTATGAAAAAGCTGCAAATTCATAGAGCAGTACCAGAGAATCTAACTTACTATGTGTTTTTTCAGGAATTTAAAATGCATTATTAGAATTTTTTAGGATGACTATCCTATAATCCTATTGCAAAAGCATGTGTTGCAAGTGTTCATGTCTATATGGTCAGTTGTTTTTTTGTGCTTATTATTATGACCTTTGCTGAACCTGTTGCAGTAGCTGAGGGTTGATACAGACACATCAACATCTTTCAATAGAAAAAAGTCTGTGACTTTCAGGGAAAACACAAGAGCTTCTTAGTTGTGGGTAGTAAAATTGCTGATTGTAATATAATGCTGAAGTTGCAGGTCAGCCCTTGAAGTCTCTATTTTTATATATATCTTTTATTTCATGATAAAAAATCATGTCCTGTTAGTGAGCATTCATGAAAAAAGGAAGAGGAATGAAATCAACAGGGAAGGATGGCAGTATGGCCCAGTCTTGGATGAAAAAATCCCAAATATTATTCTCTGTCTCTTGAGTGTTTTTGTAATAGTGTAACCCTAATCAAACTTGCTATGGGGCTTCTGATAAGCTATTTATTGCTTCATTCTCTTTCCTTTCAGCAACAATAAAAATCGTATTCTAAACATTTGTTATTAAAGTAGAAACCTGCTGTGAGATCATTCCCACTGATCAAAGCCTGATTATTTTTGTATAGCAGCTGCCACTAGGTATTCCACATACTTAAACTCTATCACTACAGAGGACTCAGAGATCCATTTCTGACTTTCATGGCATTCTGGTGACTGCAAGCCTGTTGAGCTGATTGTCTGCAGAAAGAAATTGCAAGCTGAGCTTAACAAACTAGAAATTTGTTTAAGTTCTAATAGTATTTAGGTGAATAAACAAAGATTATATGTCCTAAAATTGTAGGGACATTGTATTCCATATTTCATTATGGGATTACACTCTTGGAAAGAGAGGGATATAGCTGTCAAGTCTTTATTTCAATGAAAGCCCAGTATCATGCTGTTTAGTTCATTTGATTGGACGACATTTGGTAGGTCTTGCATTCTGTACTTGAAATTTCTTGGCTTGGACTATCCTTCCTGTACTTGACTAGCCTTGTAAACATTCTGGTATAAAAATAATCATTAATAATAACTTACTATTGAAATGTAAAAGTTACTTGTAACCACTGTACATGAATACACTAATATGTATATTAACAGGCTATAAGGTGTGTCAGCAGATTACTTGTTGTTATTGCTCCTACAGTAAAGAATTTCTGGTTCAATAGAAGTATACACTTTATGAATCCTCATGTAGGTGGGAAAAAAATGCTGTTCTGAAATTACTCTGTTTCAGTTCCGTAGAAAAGTGTCAATACACCTCTTCAAAGTGGCAATGATGTTGCATAGCCCATTTTAACAATGATGGATAGGTGTATAGAATCATAGAATCATAGAATAGCTAGGGTTGGAAAGGACCTTAAAATTATCTAGTTCCAAATCCCCTGCCATGGGCAGGGACACCTCCCACTAAGCCATGTCACCCAAGGCTTTGTCTAGCCTTGCCTTGAACGCCGCCAAGGGTGGAGCATTCACAACTTCCCTGGGCAGCCCATTCCAGTGCCTCACCACCCTTACAGTAAAGAACTTCTTCCGTATATCCAATCTAAACTTTCCCTGTTTAAGTTTTAACCCATTACACCTTGTCCTATCACTGCAGTCCGTAATGAAAAGTCCCTTCCCAGCATCCTTATAAGCCTTCTTCAGATACTAGAAGGCTACTCTGAGGTCTCCACGCAGCCTTCTCTTCTCCAGGCTGAACAGCCCCAACTTGCTCAGCCTATCTACATACAGGAGGTTTTCCAGTCCCCTGATCATCCTTGAGGCCGTTCTCTGGACTTGTTCCCACAGTTCCATGTCCTTTTTATGTGAGGACACCAGAACTGCACACAATACTCCAAGTGAGGTCTCACAAGAGCAGAGTAGAGGGGCAGGATCACCTGCTTCGACCTGCTGGTCACGCTTCTTTTGATGCAGCTCAGGATATGGTCAGCTATCTTGGCGGCGAGCACACACTGAAGCCAGCTCATGTTCATTTTCTCATCAACCAACACCCCAAAGTCCTTCTCCTTAAGGCTGCTCTGAATTTCTTCTCTGCCCAACCTGTAGCTGTCCCTGGGATTGCTCCAAAACAGGTGTAGGAGCTTGAACTTGTCATGGTTAAACTTTGTCAGGTTGACATCAGCCCATGTCACAAGCGTGTCAAGGACACTCTGAATGGCATTCCTTCCCTCCAGCATATCCCAGTCCCAGAACTGATCCCTGAGGGACACCACTCGTTACTGGTCTCCAGATGGACACCAAGCCATTGACCACAACTCTTTGTGTGCGGCCAACCAGCCAGTTCTTTATCCACCAAGTGGTCCACCTATCAAATTGTGTCTCTCCAATTTAGAGACAAGGATGTTGTATGGGGCAGTGTCGAACACTTTGCACAAGTCCAGGGAGATGACATCAACTGCTCTACCCCTGTTCATCAGTTCTGTAGCCCCACCATGGAAGGCTGACAAATTGGCCAGGCAGGATTTCCCCTTAGAGAAGCCATGATGGCTGTTACCAAGCACCTTGTTGTTTTTCATGTGTCTTAACATGCCTTCCAGGAGAATCTGCTCCAAGATTTTGCCAGGCACAGAGGTTAGACTGACTGGTCTGTAGTTCCCTGTGTCATCCATTTACCCTTTCTTGAAAATGGGGGTTATATTTCCCTTTTTCCAGTCATCGGGAACTTCACCTGACTGCCATGATTTTTCAGATATGATGGACAGTGGCTTAGCAACTTTATTTGCCAGCTCCTTCAGGACCCGCAGATGGATTTCATCAGGTCCCACGGACTTGTGTGCGTTCAGGTTCTTAAGATGGTCTTGAACCAGATCGTCTCCTACAGGGGACCTAGGGTCTTTGGTCTCACAATCCCTGCGTCTCCCTTCCAAGACTTGGGTGGTATGGTCAGACCATTTGCCAGTGAAGACTGAGGCAAAGAAGTCATTCAGAACCTCAGCCTTCTCCAAATCCAGGGTAGCCAGTTCTCCTGACAGTTTCCAGAGAGTGCCTACATTGTCCCTAGCCTGTCTTTATTTGCTACCTACCTAAAGAATCCCTTCCTGTTATCTTTCACATGCCTAGCCAAGTTTAATTCTAACTGGGCCTTAGCTTTCCTAACCTGGCCGCTAGCTTCCTGGACAACATCCCTGTATTCTTCCCAGGCCTCCTGTCCTTGCTTCTACCTTTTATAACCCTCTGTTTTCCTTCAAAGTTTCCTCAGCAGCTCCTTATCCATCCAAGGAGGTCTCCTGGCCCTCCTGCTGCATTTTCTTCTAGTTGAGACACAACACTCCTGAGCTTGTAGCAGGTGATCCTTGAATATCAACCAACAGTCTTGGCATCCCCCCTGTCCTCTAGGGCTATAGCCCATGGAACCTTACTAAGCAGGTTTCTGAGGAGGCCACACTATGGAAAAAATCTCCAAAGTTGCAAAGTTTATACTATGTTACTTTGCTTAGCCATTATCTGAACCAGAGCATCCTGATCCTTGGTGCAACTTTTCTGAGGTTTTTGTTGATTCAGCAAGGTGTGTAGGTGAGAAGAGCAGCAAAGAAAGAATGTCTCAGCCACAACACTGTTTTTGTGGCTGTTTAGTTATTCAGGAAGTTACAGTGGTATTGTTGAAAATCCATATGGCAGGAGCGCAGTGTCTATCTAGCCAGAGACACATTTGTGTATCCTTTCCTTCAATCAGTTATGTAGAACTGTAACTTTCAGAGTTCTTTATTTACAAACATTAAAACCATTCAAAAACATCCTCTGCTGAAACTTCTTTCGTGTTTGTTCATCTATCCAAGTAAAGAGAATGGCATTAGGCCAAACACATAATCCTTAACGTGTCAGTTTAATGCCAGGTACAATTTAAGCCATTTTACAGTCTGGTTCCATTTGAATGCAACACAAACATAGCTGCTCTTTGCCATTCAAATGATATGCTTGGCTCTAGTGCAGAGGAACATTAGAGCTCCATGAGCCTCAAAACAAAAAAAAAATTTTAATTAATTAAAAGAGAAAATAATTCTCTTTACTATTTTGACACTCACCTCAGGCCTTAAGATGCAAAGTTGTTATGTTTGTTTCAGACAGCAAGCCAGAATGAACTTTTTGTTACTGGTGTGGCTTTTTCACCTTGGAACGTAAACTAATGGTACCCAGTTTAAAATCACTAAAATATTAGGACCAATCCATAAAGTTATGGCAATTTTTTCGCTCTGCATGTTAGAATGGGGTTTTGAACAATACGGTGTGTTCTGTATTTTCCTTTTGCACATTTCCAGTTTTTATTTTTACAAATCATTCTTGGTATTGGCATGGATGAATAAATCAGATCATTAAATGAACACCTGCCTGAGCATATAAATATGAGTCTCAGATGTTGCAGTAAAATCTGACAATTGGATTATACAGCCTTCCAGATTTCCTGTTAAAGGTCATACTAGCACTGGTTTTGTTTTTCTCCAGAGACTTCTGAGCTTTCTTTCACATTGCCCTCATGTCTTTTATTGTAGTCTGATAATTGCAAGTAAAGGGATGTTTTTTTTTGGAGGGGAGGTGATGGTAAAGTGGACCTGTAAGCAAAGTCAGGAATTAGAATCCTCATCTAGTTACAGAAATCCATCTGACAATCACCTTCTGTAATAAGTTTCCTGCATATCAAATTGCTGTTACAGTGAAGCTACTATGAACCTATTATTGCAGAATCACAGAATGGTTTGAATTGGAAGGGACCTTACAGTTCATTTAGTTCCAACCCCTTGCCACAGTGTAGTGGTTTAAGCCCAGCTGTAACTCAGGACCACACAGTCTCTCTCTCACTCCTCCTCTTTCCCCACATCCCCCCCCAACTCCTGGAGGGATGGGAAGGAGAATCAAAAGAATGTCACTCCCATGGGATGAGATCCAGTAACTAAGGTATAACACAAAGTACTTCTGCTACCGTCAATAATAATAATGATAAGGGAAATAACAAGAGAAGAGGATGCAACAGCTCACTACCCACCGACCAATAACCAGCCTGACTGAGCAGAGATCTAATCCTTTTGAGTGACTGCCCCCAGTTTATATAGTGGGAATGATGTGCTGTGGTATGGAGTATTTCTTTGGTCAGTTTGAGTCAGGTGTCCTGTCTCTGCTTCCTCCTGGCTTCCCCTCCTCCCTGGCAGAGCATGAGGCTCAGAAAGGTCTCGGTCAGAGTAAACATTACTGAGCAGCAACTAAAACCATCGGTGTTTTCAGGGCTGTTCCCAGGCTGAAAGTCAAAAAAACAGCACTGCACCAGCTACTAAGAAGGAGAAAAAAATGACTGCTACTGCTGAACCCAGGACACATGGGCAGGGACAATTTCCACTAGATCAAGTTGCTCAAAGCCAACTCTAACCTGCTTTTAATGAATATGTATAAGCTCAGCAAATAGCAAATTCAAATTTCATTATTTTATTACTGACATGTCTTTTCAGAGCCAATATATTGGTAAAATCAACAGAAATTTCAAGCAGCAATGTTTCTGTCATTTTTGAGAATGATTTCTCCAGGCAAATTATACTTTAATTGCATCTCCTTTGATCTTCTCTGGATCTAAGGGCTGGAAGGCCCTTCTTGAGTCATTGAATGTCACTTCCCATCAAAGGCATCTCATACTGGGTATGGAATATATATGGATATGGTTTGTCCTGCTTCTTCAGCTGGTTGCCTTTTATTTTGTTTATCCCAACTAAATAAGGCAAATTGAAAGTTCAGTAACTGTTCATAGCAGAAATGGCTAATATAATTTCATATTAGCTTATCACATTTGCATAATTTACTTTTTCTGTCTGAATCCTAATTGCCTGTCAATCTCTGGGAGAACATTTTGAAAACTTTTCTTCTTGAGAAGTTTCTAACTACCTTCCAGTATAAATCTGTAAATCTCTAACCTCTGCTGAATTCTTCACTGTTATTTTGTCTAGCTTGTGCAGTGTTGGAGGGGAGCAACAGAAAGCTAGAGGTAGAAACCTATCAAGTCCTATCCAGTTGGAAAACATAACAGACACTTATATGAAGGGAAGGTTTGAACTACATTCTGTCCTTTCTCACTCCAGTTACAGAAAGAGGATCTAGTCATCCTTGGGGTAGTGCAGACTGTTCTATGCCAACTTGGTTTTTAATAAAAGGAAGACTGCTTCATACCTCTCAACTGTCCTTGCTGCAGCATCCTTTTTCCTTGTGGATACAATTAGAGTGCAAAATGAGGTGCTTTTTAACATTGCTTCTCGAGTTCATCCAAGCAATTGCATGAATTTTAGACACATCTGACCTGAAAAAGTATCATCTTAGCTACTCCTCAGGAAGTCATTAAAGCGAGGAGATACATGCCTCTGTCACTAAAAGATTAGGTAGTAACATTCCAAAAAAAATTTTCTTCATTAGATTATGCTTGATATTTTTGTCTTTCAGTATTAGATATTCATTCACTCCACAATCCCACTGAAAGAAATACCCAGGGAAATTGAAGTCTCTCTTTCACTCATTGCTGTAATGTCGCCTCCACCTGTTAAGCATGGCTACATGAATCTCACATGACTCTTCTATAAAAAATGGAATCTATGTAAAGAAGATCCTTTAAAAGGATGCAGATCACATACTTATTAAAGGGCATTGAAAAATACTAAATAAGGTCACATTATTCTGCAACAAGTTTGATCAAAATATATTCCCATATACAGCTGTTGCAATGAAATATCTAACTCTTTAAATATAATTAATATATTCATTTTAAGATATAAATTCTCAGTCTATAATATTCTATAATATTCCTGTATTGTACTTACAGTTTTTTACAAAAATAGCTGCCATGGTTCCTATGTTTCCAGTAAAGTGGCAATTCTGTGGTTTGGTTGTTTTTATGAAAAATTCATGTAGCCATGATGACAATAATTTCAAATAACATTTTCATCTTTTTAGCTATCTCTTCAGTCAAAATTTCACTCTAAAGGGAGCTGTTTTTCTAGATTGTTAATTTGTGGTTGAAAAAAATGGAAATCTTTTTAAAAACAATGATAACTTGCCATATCATACCTTTATTACTTTTATGTGTCTTTTTTAATTTTGTCCCTAATTCCCTTCAAAGTACATCATTTCAGAAAATAAATGTAGTGTTTATGTTAAATAGTATCAATAGCTATTTTGTAAAGCCAGAAAAATACGGTTATCTATTTGATTAAAATATCAAGTGTAATTTCTCATACTGAATGGCACCCAGTGTATCTGCAAATGAAAAATGTATCTAGCAAGTGAAAAAGAAGTTTCATCCGAGACGCAAAAGTGAAAAGATTTTGTCTTTTCTGATACATTACGTAGACAATTACCATAACTATTCTGTCTGAAGTTGGTGACTGGGTTATAGTCAAATTCCTTCTCTAGAGAAGGGATAAAGAATGAATGAGCTTGCAAGAGAACTTCATTTTCAAACTGGCATTGGCTTAGTCCCCTATGATTCCTGGGAACACTTCAAACGTACAGACTTCTATAAATTCAGGCAGAAAGTCAGCAGAGGAAGTTGAGAAGTTTGTAAATCCATTTTAATACTGTACTTGTGTTTAAGTGATAAAGAGCTACAGCAAGTGAGTAAGTGTGTTAGGATCATGAATGCTTCTTAAAAATAGAAGGTTTCCTATGCTCTTGCCTCTGATTGCAATAACTGTCAGGCTCGCAGTTGCCTATTGCATTATTCTTTTAAGGATCTGTTCTGATGTTAAAGGAGAGCAGTGTCCATATGTTTGTGGTAAATTTCAGAGATGCTGCCTTTTAATAAATGAGGGCTAATAAGTTTTAAATTGTCAGACAGAAAGACCAAGAGAAACCATTGTTTATGTTGCTTAGTTTGCTCTGAAGCACACTTCAAAGCACACTACTTTTCTTCTATTCAGCTTATGCTATCAAATATGTAAATGTGGCAATCAAGAATGTCTGCACTTTCCTCCCTGTATAAAGTTTTGTATATAGTATCAAAATAAACACATTGATGCAGCAATTTGGTAGTCCAGTGTTTTATCAGAATTTACAGTATAACCCTATGTAGTAACTTTTCTTTCTGGCAATATGTTGATAACATACACAAGTTGCTAAAGTGCAATACCTGTGAAAACAAGTCGTATTCCTACATTTTGAACTCTAAAATGCACAAGATTACTGACAATCCAAAAGCACTACCTGGAATGTTTTCAAATACCCATCTGGTATAGCTCTGCTGGCTTCTATTAATCTACTTCATGATACAGTGCTAGAAATATATGTGCATTACCTGTCTATTATATGGAGGAAAGTTACATGTAACAATTCCATATTAACTCCTGTCTTGCATCCCCTAAGGCTCTGAGTTCTATTTTGTCCTAGTGTTGAAGGGCTGAACACAATGATAGCATAACATCTTGTAAAGCCACTGGGCTTTAAGTAGTCAGGAGCCTATGTTCAGGAATCCCTGAAGATTTTGCAAAATATTTAACTTTTTAGTCCCCTTGCCCCTAAGGAGAAGATAAGGAAACAGTTAGGTTTCTTAACCACAACAGCATATCAAGCTTGAGTTCAAAGTCATAAATAAATGGCAGTGTTCCAGCCCAGAACTCTGCAAGAGATCTCTGTGTTGTCCCTAGGAAACACACCCATCAGAAGAGTGGTCTGTAAAGGACAGGGCTATAATCACCTAAAAAACTTGAGCTTACCCCAAATTCCTCTATTCCTGTTTTTACTACGTACAGGACAACAGGTAAGAAGGCTGTGAATGCCTCTTCTCTTCTCTTCTGGACCATAGTAAACTAATTTGAAGAGCAAATTAGTTTCAAAAAGCCCTGAAAAATAAGTTCCTTCGGGCTCATTCACAGCTATAGACTGGGATTATGCTGTCTTGCTTTAAGTTATGTTAAAGTTGCAAAATCAAATTCCTAGCAACAAAGATGTGCAGGAAGTGAACTTCTGTTATACAAGAACAAAAAAGTATTCAAAAACTTTTCATTCGATATAACAATCCAAATTTTCAAAGCTTTTCATGCGCATCATTAAGACAAGTAAGAAAGTAATTTTTTTCAGAAACACTGAAGCAATATTTATGTATTGTCAAAATGACAAAGTGTATTTTCTACTTACTATATGTACAAATACAGTATTGAAAATGTAAAACCTTACTAAATGAGTCAAAAGAGTGAAGCTCTAGTCAAACACCAATACTTACTCAAATAAATGATTCACATCTTGGCAAATCAAATAGTTTCATCATTATTTTAAAAACAAAATAAAAAAAAATCCACTTCTGAAATGTCAGTGGCATGAATTATATTTCTCAAAACCTATTCTTTTTCATTATTCGTTTTTTAGACAGAATTTATCACTATGTATTTTGGCTCGTTCCATATGTGGATCCAGGTGTAACTCAGCCTTTCAAACAAAGCCCTTTTCAGAGGTTTCTGATTCCCTCTTACTCTCTCACACACCGCAATGCTAAGTAGAGATCTCTTCCCTTCTGTTATTCAGAGCTGTTCAGCAAATCTCTGAATAGAGATCACCTCCAAAGCACTGTAGAATGTATGGACCATACACCACAGGATCTTCTCTGGCACGTGTGCTGGCCATGTTCCCTGTTACTTGTATTACTGTATTGTCTCATTAATCAGAGAATATACTTAATCCTCATCACAACAACACCCTGGCCTTCCAGTTCTAACTGGGTGATTTATGTAGCTTTCTGATACCTATGTGAGAACCATGTGTTACAAATCTTCTTAAAGAAAATTTTCAGGTAGCATGAAGTACATGTACTTCATCAGTAACACCTGTATATTTACACCACTGAAAGACCTCATAACAGCCTTCCAGTATCTGAAGGGGGCTTATAAGGATGCTGTGGAGGGACTATTCATTAGGGACTGTAGTGATAGAACAAGAGGTAACGGGTTCAAACTTAAACAGGGGAAGTTTAGATTGGATATAAGGAATAAGTCCTTTACTGTAAGGGTGGTGAGGCACTGGAATGGGTTGCCCAGGGAAGTTGTGAATGCTCCATCCTTGGTGGTGTTCAGGGCCAGGCTGGACAGAGCCTAGGGTGGCATGGTTTAGTGGGAGATGTCCCTGCCCATTGCAGGGAGTTTGGAACTGGATGACCTTGAAGTCCTTTCCAACCCTAACTATTCTGTGATTCCATGATTCTGTGAAAGCATTTGCTCTCAAAACCCAGATCTCTTGTTTTCATGAACATGCATTTCCTTATACTCATAGAATCATTTAGGTTGGAAAAGATCTTTAAGATCAAGTTCAACCTTGCACTGCCAAATACATCACTAAACCATGTTCCTTCATTCCATGTCCACATATCATTTAAATACCTCCAGGGATGATTACTCCACCAATTTCCTGGGCAACATGTGCCAATGTTTGACAACCCTCTCAGTGAAGATATTTTCCTAATATCCAGTGTAAACCTCCCCTGGAGCAACTTGAGGCTCTTTTCTTCTTGTTCTATTGCCTGATATTTGGGAGAAGAGACTGACTCTCACATTGATATAATATCCTTTCAGGTAGTTGTAGAGAAGGAAGCCTCCTTTTCTCCAAACAACCCCAGTTCCCTCAGCTGCTCCTCGTAAGACTTGTGCCCCAGGTCCTTCACCTTCTGCCATCTCTTAAACTAGCTGACTATGTGGTCTACTGAGCGTGACTGCTTCAATGCATGTTCAGGAAGTGAACCCGAGTAGCAGTATAGCAGCATATCTGCCCAGCCAGGCAAGGATGTCAGATCAGGCACTGTAATGGGCAGGTTGCAATGGACAGAAGAAAAATGTCCCTTTCACATCTGATATTTACATGGCTGCTTTAGAGACAATTACCTCCCACCAAGTTCTCTTGGGTTTAGAGTAATTCCTGTACCCTGATGAAATCAGGAATTAGAAATTCAGGCTGATCAATGTGGTTCCAATGGAGGCTGTGCAAGATACCATTTTTAGATGCTTTTAATCACAAGGGTGGAAAAAATGACAAGTATGAAGCATGAATGGGGTAATATAGCATGAATATTATAGGAGAACATGTTTGTTTTCAGCTGAGAGAGCAGATATAAATTCAGATAACGTGTATTTCATTTAAATTTATTGCACAGAATAAAAGTGACATGAACGCTACGTACCGTAGCATAATTCTCTCATTCACTCACTATTATAAGACACTTTTGGTATTAAACACAACAGTACTGGGAAAAAAAAAGTAATAGGAAATTAAGATTATCAGCCTAAATGACTTACTGTAAATATTTTATTTGCATTGACTTTGTTCCTGTTGCATATGAATTTTATGGACCATATTTCAGAGAGGATTCGTATCAAGCATTGTCTGCTTCATATAGGTACTATATATTGCAGATTAAGGCAAAGAGGAAAGTACAGTTAAGTGCCTGTGGATGAATGCAATTTTTCAGTGCCATGTATGTATAGCAGCGATATCAACAAGGGGATTCCAAGACAAGCATTATTTTTGCATCAGTTTTTAACCACAATTTTTGATGCTGCCTGAAATGATAATCTTTTTTTGCAGGTGTTTCTCAGTGCTGGGTGTCATGGCTCTCTCACATTTCTACATTGCAAGTGACCATTGAGAGAGTAAAAAATGTGAAGCAAGCACAAGTTCTAACCTGACCACTTTCATAGCAGTTCTTCGCAATCCCCACCTACATATGGTTTCAAAGTGTTCTTCCATTCAGCTTCACGATCACACTGAGAACTATATAGCATTGACACTTTCTCTGTTTTCCTGAACACCCATTTCCTTAGAATCATAGAATCATTTAGGTTGGAAAAGATCTGTAAGATCATCAAGTCCAACCTTGCAGTGACAAATTCATCACTAAACCATCTTCCTTCATTCCATGTCCACACATCTTTTAAATACCTCCAGGGATGATTACTCCACCAATTTCTGAGAACTATATAGCATTGACAGTTTCTCTCCACTGAGATCAGATTGACCAATGCTTCTTTATGAAAACAGTCAGTTATTGTCAGAATAAAACAGAGATCACCACATGCATCCATACTGTGCATGTATGAACACTGGGGATGAGTCCCCATAATTTCTTTGAATTCTTTTCCCTGAGGATTCTGCACACAACCAAATGTAATCAAGAATAAAATACTAGGATACATGGGGTCAATACTGTTCTTGAGTCTGGAGAAATACAACCTGTTAATTTACACTTAGATGTGTATAACTTCTTTATGCCACTGCTAGCTTTAGAAGATTGGGTGTTCAATTTTATGTAGTAGAAACTCCAAGGCCATACTGTTGCTTATGCACTGTAAAATTTCCATCTCTAGAATACATTTTAGAGCTTTGTATAATTTTGGTAACAAGTCTCTTTCCCTCAGAAGATTGGCTCCAGAGAATGCTGTGTGAAGCTTGCCTTGGGCAAGGAACAGAACCCATTGAAGACAGAGACACGTCCAGCAATGCAATGCTATGCAGTAGGATTTTTTTATCCTGCTTGAATGTGAATATTAAAATATCTATTAAAGCATTCTGCTTACAACAAAACTGGTGGGCAAGATAATGCTTTTCTGTTACAAATATTCCTATATCGTTATTCAAGAGACAGCCACACAATTGCTTTAAGCTGCCTTACTGTGAGATTATACACAAGTTTACTTTCGCCTTAATTGCATTTTTATAGTTTTAATCAGAAATAGATGAACTTTCATTTGTGAAATCTCAGACCTGCTCCAGCTTTGTGTACCAGGATTTTCCACTGAGTATTGAAGGGTCATTTTATGTCCGTCTCTGACTTTGTAATGTTAGCTTTAGGGAGACAGGGGGAAAACAGAAGCTTGCTGTTGAATAAGTTACAGTAAGTAATGTATTTTTTTCAGAATTTATGTGTTAACTGCGGTAACATCCATCCGAATTAGGATTAAAGTAATAAGCATTTTTCTTCAGCCCGGAGAAGACTCCGAGGAGTTCTTACTAATTTAGATCAGAGCTAAAATGTCATCTGATGGTGCCTAACTTTCTCCTCTTTCCAAAAGGCAAGAAAAACTAGCTAGTCTTTTAATACTGATATCTTGGACACCAAGAATCCTGGTCTAACTCTTGAACCTTAGTTTCTATCCTACAAAAACGTATGAACACAGGAGGAACATAGCAATTAATGGTAGGACTACAGGCAAATAATTAGCCAGGAACTAGGTCTTGGCCTGAGGCTTAGCCAACTCAACAGGAAAACTACAGAACATAACTTAAGAAATTGCTGAATGTGAGCAACAGTAATGTAAGAAGCTGAGAAAAGCTGCAGACAGCATTATGAGGGGGGGCTGGAAATCAGAAGTGATTAATGGGGACTTAGAGTCAGAAATGGCTACATTTCACAGAGCATTGGAGGAAAGCACTGGATAACTTTGTGGGAGTCAAGTTGTGCAGGGCCAGCTGTGTCCAAGAAAAGGTATAAGTAAAAGCATGTAAGAATGATGTTACTCGGGTAACTGTGTTGGAAATTCCAAATTTTGCTGTGGATGTAGCAAAACTGGGACTATTGGAAATGGGGATGGAGGGAATAACAGAGGTAGGTCGTCTGTTTGGGTAAAGACTTAATTAAAGGATATAACAGGACAGCAGAAACAAGGGTTAACAAGGGAAAAAAAAAAAAAAAGTAAGTAATGCAAGTACTAATCCACAAAGCCTGAAACAGACCAATAAACCAAACCTGTTGTTCTGACCATACCCCAGGTCAGAACCCCCCTCTTTCGTCCTCCTGACCAGGAATGAAAGGAAAGTGCTTTCCCTGATAGCAGAGAAATACCTGAGACAGAGATTCCTGGTATCACTGTATCAGTCCCGACCCAACAATATTAGCCTTGTCCCAAGCCCTTCCTAAAAGTAAAGCCTTGGCAGTTCTATAGACAATTTTTGTATAAGCAAAGAAATGCAACACTCAGCCCTTGCAGCCTTTGCTTAAAGCAAATTTAACACCAAACACACAGAGTGAACTTATTTAGAACGAGTGTCTGTTAACTGATGTGAATCAAAGCAGGCTAAAATAGGCATGTATTGCTTTCATTGAGTGAATAAAGGGGAAAACAACTGATGCAAATGTGTGTCAGAGGTCAGCTACACCTGGTTTTTGCTTTCTATAAATAAGCATCAGACTTTTACCTCCTTTCCTCTGTTGACATTTTAGTCATGCACTTTCTTCACACTGAATTATTAATCCAAAACTTTTACTGCTGCCTAATATACCTTTTAATTTTAACCTGGGATAATTCTCTATTGAAATACGCCTATTTGTCATTCAGAATTGCATTCTTCTCTATATATATATACCCATTGCAAAATACAGCTCTGAGGAATTTATTTCAAGAAAATGAGGTCCCCAGAGCAGCATTTGAACCATGGAGAATGGTGAAAATAATAATTCACAACAAAAGTGAGTAGCTACTATTGATGTTGTTGAACTTTATCCCATAGTACTTAAAGGAAAATAGAGCCTAGAATACTGTTTATTTGCCCTACAAATCAATGTACATAGGCATCTCAGATGCAAACATACGGAGGTTTCCCTGCAAATCTGTTAGTGTCCAACTAGAAACTTTCATTCAAACAGTCCTAAAGGCAATCTCATTTGGTGGATTTTACTGAAATAGAATCGATATCACTAGTGATACTATGAAATGCTTCTTAGTTGTTTCCGAAACCCAGTTGTGTTTTCAGAGCCATGTAAAATACTTACAGCAAGTGTGATTGTCTTCAAGACTAAGTTCTATCTTTCAGTCACTATATAGCACCCTTGGCTGATTAAAAAAAAGAACTGTAAAAGCAATAGTATTATTTTAAAATTATGTTTCTTCTCTAGTGATTTCAAAAGAAAATAGTCTTAACATGCTCAATAGAGAGTTTGTGGGTCAGGGTTAAAGGGAGAGCAGCTCTGGGAGACATTACTGTGGAGATCTGTTACAGACAGCCTGATCAAGAGGACTCTGTGGATGAAGCACTCTATAGACAGATAGGAGCAGCCTCAAGCTCGCAGGCCCTTGTTCTTACGGGGGACTTCAACTACTCTGATATCTGTTGGAGGGACGGTACGGCCCAGCACAAGCAATCCAGTAGGTTCCTTGATTGTGTGAACGACAACTTCCTTCTGCAAGTAATAGAGGAGCTGACAAGGAGAGGTTCCATGCTTGACCTCGTGCTCACCAACAGGGAAAGGCTGGTTGGAAATGTGA